>VXBJ01004560.1:206334-349733 GCA_013400055.1 Nycticryphes semicollaris | reverse complement strand
AAAAAAAAAAAAAATTCTCCTCTGTGCAAATTAAGTTAGTATAGGGTGACAACACTGCTCGTGTAAAATTACTCAGAGCAAGTGTATCACATTTTTTCTATTACCTCTTGTAGTAGCCTTGAGACTTGTCCGAACTTTTGAGTAAATGGCACAATTAAGCAAGCAAAACTTGACCCCTAGCACTAAAAGAACAGAAATAATAATACCCATGTTTAATACTAATAACACCAGATTGTAAAATGAAAGGAAATCCTTGTGGTTACCTAGAATTAGTATGGTAAAAATTATGGAACCTACAAACACCTACCAAGATAAAAGTTAATGTTCTCCTCCCACCCAACACTCCCAACAGTGTTCCTACTTAAGCCCATTATGGACTATACAAGTCCTATTGTCCACAGTATATAAAATGCCAATAATTTCACATTCATACTTTGTGAAGTCTGTTGTGCAATAGGCAGTTCTGTTCCTTGTGTCTTTGTTTCCCATCCAAATGTGGTTTTCTTACTTTCATTCTGTTTACCAACACTCTGTGCTGTGTTGAGTATCAGTGACCTTTATGTTTAGATCTCTCAACTCTTTGCATCATCTGCATGTTTTGTCACAAATGACGTTGTTTTTTCCAGGCCACCGACAAGTCCTTAAACACTGTGTGGCCACTCCTGATTAAGACCACAAGATCTGTGTTTGTTTGATGATTACTCACCACTCGTTTAGCCATTCTTCATTCATATGGTGTGTACTGGGACAACTTTGTATTCTTCTAGATGCTTAATCAAAATTCTTTGCCCTCCCAAGTCCCCCTTTGCCATAAAAAAAGGCTCCCTACATCAACAACTCTCATATCTATCAACCCAAACTTACATTTATCAAACAGATGTCATATCAGCTTTACAATATGTGTTTCACAAGTCTAACAATTATTATTACCCTTATTTCATTTTTATAATTGAGTCCTATATCAGCCATGCCATTATTTTGCCTAAGATGGATGTCAGTCTGACAGGCCTATAATTACCATTATAACTTCTTTCACCCTTTCAAAATATTGGCTCAACAATAGATTTCTTCTCATCTTTAAGAATTTTCCAGTTCCAGTTTTATTGAAAAGCAATGGCAATGATCCACTGAGGTCCTCGACAGTTTGTCTATAACATTTGGAAACCTACGACAAAGAAATGATGATTTTAAAAGGTCCAAGGTTAGTGGCCTGTGACCATTTTCATCCTTATTAGTTGTTGAAAGCTTCAGCATCATCATATGACTATAATGGTGTTGCTTTTCCACAGAGAAACAGGAGGAACATTCTGGATCACCACTAAATTTGAATTTTACTCGTTAACAAGACCCGCTTGGGAAAGGCAGGAAGTGAGACAAGGGAGAAATGGATGGCACTCCGGCTCAGGGAATAAAAAGGATAAAAAAAAAAAGGGCTGATCATCAGTCTTGGAGAACCCAGAAAAGGCAAAGGATTTTTCTCCCCAGGGTGAAGACTACCAAAGAACCCTAGGGATTTGAAAGAACAGCAGTGGTTCACCAGCATAGGGGGAAAGCCTGTAGGAACAGAAAATTTGTTCAAAATGAATCCTTGCAAATCCAAAATCTTCATCTAAGTATTTTTTTCTCATATCAGCTCTAATTATTTAGCACCTTATAATTCATCTGCTGCTTCTAACCCCTACCTATTTCTGCTTAATCAACAATTTCCCTGGTAGCACTCACTTCTGCGCCTCCTAAATCCACCCAGATGAGATCACTGAATACCCTAAGACACTAGTTATCTTAGCTAAAAAAGGTGGACAGGTTAGCATAGAATTCAGAAAAATAGTTGGGAAAACATGTCACAAAAATGTATGTTTGTTGACTACCTCTGTCTTTCCTGCATTGTTGCACACATTTCTGCCTTTTCCACATAGTAACAAGCTATTATCATCATTAGGACTTCTTCCTCTTTAAAAAAAAATTTAAATTCCTTAATTCCAATGGCCATAGGGTTTTCCTTCTGTCCTTCTGTTGCCTTTACAAATGTCTTCAATTTCTAACTTCTCATTTATATTCATTTATTCATTGCGATCAAGTTCCCTTTTTTTTTTCCATTTGTTTCATTGCATATTACAGCTGTTTTCTCTTCCCCTGTAAGCCAGGCTAGTTTTTAATGTTGGAAAATTTTCATTAAAAAATGCCAATGAACTGACCCTGAAAAATTTCACTCAAGACATCCTTAGTTTGATAAAACTTTTGTCAAAACCAGCAGAGGACTCAGAAAGAGCTCAGAGAGGGTGCCTTGGGACTGACACATGGCCACACACCCTCTCTGGGCTCCTGGCTCTGGGGAAGTTTCACCAAGTGCAATGGCAAACCCTCAGTTTCCAGTTACTAAACAAGAAAAACAAACAAACAAACAAACAAACAAAACCACAACAAAACAACAGACCAAACCACACCACACTTTGAAAACACACACAGGGCTTAAAAACAAAGGAATGTATCTCAAACTCTTTCCAAACAGCAACATATGAATGAGGACTGGAAAAAACATAAAAATCACACAGGTAGTCTAGGTCTTAGTATATGCTTGTCTACATTACAAATGCTTGCTTAGTTATCCATGGATCACTTAGTTCCAACATCTTGTATTTTTAAATTTGTTCTTCTAACTCATCAAATGTCTCAGGAAGTGACGGGTGTCTCTCTGGGTGAGAGTGACTGACAGGTGCTGTGCAGGCACGTGTGTAATGAATGTCACAGACAACACAGAGGCCTCCTCCGAGAACGTCACTAGGAGAGACAGCTTGTCTCCTGGCAGTTTGTAAATAGAAATCCAGTGGGAGTTAGATGGATTTGAGTTACCAGTCGCTTTATTCCTGCCTGCTCTCTATGGGAATCACAAGAATAAACAAGTAGTTTTCAACACAGCACTTCCCATCCACAGTGGAAGACAGTGTCTGTTCAGAACAGACCATTACAAAGGATAATCTCTCTGTTGTTTTATCAAGATCCCAATCGTGTCATTGTGATTGCAGTCACGGCCAAATAGTTATCACAGACGTAGATTTCCACAAAATGCATTTCTATGGTGTGCCTTTTCTATCCTCTTTCAAACACAGCACATGTGCCATGCACAAATGGTGGATAGGGTCCTGAAAGCAAAGTCCTTTAGAGATGCAATAATGAGCACAACATTTTCTGCTTATTTTACTTAGTGAAACCTGGTCACTAAGCAGATAGTTTGCCACAAGCTCTCTCACATATCGATGCAAGGACCATGTTTTCAATATGAAATGTTCCTACTTAAAATAATGCACTTCATTGTATATTTGGCATGATCCTTTTTATTTTGTTTGTTTGTTTTTCTTATACTGCACCTTTCTATCAAGAGGATAGAAGAGCAAAGATGAGCCGCAATGCCTAGTTTTATTCAGTGACGTGTGGATACCAGGAAAGCTTGGAACACACACATGTTGTCTTTTGGTCTGCATCTCCCTAAGACAGCTGGCAGGCATGAGAGAATTGTATTCTCTAAGGCTATACTCCAGAACTGGCACCTGACACAACAGTACATACACCTTCAGAAAAACGGCTGCTTATCTGTGAATGGCCGAAAGGCAAAGAGCCAGCAGGTGGCACTGAAAAACATGTACTTGGGCCTGGATAAGAGCACGCTCTTGTGCGTTACACGTGGCAGTTCTTTCTCAAGAGATTCTTGTCTATGTAATTGGACAGAAGCAAACACAAAAAATAAATTCTTTTTAAGCAGAGAGTTTGATTTTTAACCAAATTTCAGACAAATATCTATGAACTCTTAGTCTCAGATTAGATACTGTGTCAGTGATGTCTCAAAATTCACATTTCACATACACCAACTAGGAAAATACATGTTCCATTTTCATCCTCTCTTTACACCAGTGTGATTTGCCTGTGCAAATGAGATTTCCCTGAATAATTATATTTCTCAGGCCTCTAGAGGGAATAAATTGTATCAGTCTTCTGTGACTGAACCTGCAGGTAAGGGCTTGGTATCTTTTTCCACTGCCTTCAGAGTTCAGTGGTGAAGTGCAGGCAGTGAATGGGCATTACCTATTTACTGAAGATGATGGTGACTTTTTCTGATATTTTTTGCTGCTATCTTCTCCTTCTTTCAATACATAGCCACTTCCTCAAATTAGCACGAGTCCAAGCTCAAAACTAAAGCTATCATCTTGCACTGGTAGACATTTAGCACCGCTTTATTAATGATGGAACCAAGGTTGCTTCAGTTTGTTAAAAGGCATCATTAATGGTCACTAGCCTACTCTGTCAATAAATAACAAGTCATCAGTGCTGCCTGTCATTCCTTGAAAAGCACTGAATCCAAGTCTGCCACTTTAAGCACAGCTCTCATTATTTATTCTCTTTCTTCTACACAGCCCATTATCAAAATAGACTTCCTTTCATATTTCACAGTTTTTAAAAGTTTAAAACTCGACATTTACAGGTTGGGGTTACTTCTTCCTTAATTAGACTTCCTGTAAAAAAAAAAAAAAAAAAAAAAAAAGACCTAAAAAAGTATGCAAGGTTGGATAATATCACTAAAATTTTAGTTCTTACATTTTTACAGTTCCTTCCCAAGGCTATATCCTGCAATTTAGAGAGGACCTTACACATGGGTCACTAAGAACGAAGACCCTACTTAATACCCTTTCTAAAATGCTAGCGATATGACTGATTCCTAGATCAAGTAGACTCTCTGAAGTGGTGAGATGGACAAGACATTCAGAGAAGCTACGACAGAGATAAAGGGAAAAAATGCTTAAAACTTTTTTTTTTTCCTTTTTAACATGAGCCGCCTTGTTCACCCAGCATCAGGGCATACTCAGCACAAAAAGCACAAAATAAGGATAACCCTTCCCACCAACAAGAAACCTAATAAAAACAAAGCTCTTCATTCAGATATACACAGTATATAGCTTATGAGATAAAACTATAAGCTCAGAAGTAATTTGAGACACGATAAAAATTCACACAGTGCTTCATCATCTTTTATAGTCCAGCAATAGAGTCAGTGTTGCTGAATATGTGTTCTGATAAGAAGGGGAAACACTATGTGGTCAGATTTAATTTTTTTAAGTGATACAAGCCTGTAATTTGTTCCTTCTAAATGACAAGATGGGATATTTCAGAGGTATTTTGTCTTTTCCTCCCCACAAGAGGGATAAATATAGCATACGTTGCTAAGTTGGTTCTTTGTTGTTGCTTTTGTTAAAATAATTACACTGTGTATCTATCCAGATAGGCCTAGGGGATTGTTTTTGTTTTCATTATTAATTCCAGTTAAACACTTAAATGAGTAAGTAAATAAATCTAATTGTAGTTAAGGATTTTTTTTATCTGGCTTTACAAAGTACAGACTATTTTCAGGTAAGCCAGACCCAAATTTTACAGTCCTGATTAAATTACTCTCAACTGTGAGGAGATCATTTTCTTCATCATTGAGTCAGAGTTCTGGCATAACAGTCAGATTTCAAAGGCAATGCTCAGGCTGCATGGAATTCTCACATATTTCAGACTTTATGTTTTACAAGTTTCAACTTAAAGAATATTACGACCCCAATTACTCTGCTGCTCATCTCACATAAAAAATTAATTTAAAGGTGAAACAAAGAAGTTAATGAAATATTTATATTTATTATAAAGAAGAACAAAGCAACCTTTGTGTTTGTATTTCCTCTTTCTTTTTTAAGGAGGCAGATTCTTTCAGGAGAAATCATTCATGTTATTGTTAGATTACATACTTTGCTTATAGCTATAAATTAAACATCAAATCCAAGTGAACTGCACTTTAAACATTAATTCAAAATTACATACCTACTGTAGAGTGGATGGCAGAAATGGCTCTATGTTGATCTGACTTTTTTAATTCATTCTGGCTGACTTAACTTCATAATGTTTTTTTTTCCTTTTTTGCAAGTAGATAGTGAATCTTCAAAAATTCTTTCTGCATTTAAAAAAAAATAGATTTAAAAGATCTCACTATTTAAGGCCATATAAAATACAAACTTACAGAATGACTAATATACCTATCTATATACTCATAGGTACATTAAAGACATTTGTACATGAAAATAAAGTTATCTGTTTGTATCCATCCTTGTGGGAAGATCCACATCCCATTCCTAGCTGTCCGCTGCATTTCAGTGTCCAGGATTTGCCCATGTGTCCACAAAGAAAATCCCTTTGAACAGACACTTATTTGGGTATGTGGATATTTTCAGGCTTTGATAAGCAAGAAGTTTTTACTACTGTCAGAGATAGCTTGAAGTCTGGCTCCCTCTTTATCCTGATGATAATTGCTAGTTATAGCTGAAGGTATCACAGTTTTTATGATAACTCCCTTGATTTGAGAAGTAGAAAGCCAGCATAATCAAAACCTTAGCATAGTAAATTTTATTAGAAGATGCATAATGAGGGAGATCTTTTAGTTTTTTTCAATCTGAAATGGTTACAAGTGCATGAAATATAGGTTTATAGAAGTCCCAAGTGGAAAGCATTTTTAGAAGTTATAGACTGTTTCTCTTTATCTAAGACTTTTTTTGTATTTTTTTCTACAGAAAGTTTTGAGAGACTTACAGACTCAGTAAATGACATGAGTGTCAGAATATTTTTGCACAGGCTGTATGTAACTGTACATAAAATGTTGACATTTGGAAAAATATTGTTTCTTTTAATCAGATTTTTATCAAAGAAGTAGCGTCCTTCATTCTAAGATGAGTGACTATAATTAGATGGTTCCCTAACCAAATCCTCCTACTCTCTCAGCTTTTTATACAACTATAAGTTATTTACTCATAGAATAAGGCCTGCCACCAAGTTAATGAGATGCACAATAAATGCATCATTAATTTATGCTAGATACTATTCTGTTCCCTTCATACCTATTGTCATTATCCTCCCACAGCACTCAAGCTAATTCTAATTGATGGTTTCCATCAGCAAATTAAAAAACAATATACTCCAGACTATAGTGATGAAAAACATACAGCGTAAAACAATATGTTCTAAGAGAACACCACATTTTGTTATCTTTATGGTGCAGAATGAAAGACAAATTAGTTAAAGAATGCTGTGCAAGTCTTTTTATTGCTTTTATGATAATAAGAAGATAGTCCTTATTTGTTTTGATTGGATGGTACAAATTCATTGTCCTGTTACAAATTATTGATTTGGTTGAAAATCAGTAGTTGCCTGATTTAATACTTACAGGTGTTTCCTTCTGATAGTTTTCATTTGCAATTTAAATTACATTCAGAAAGCTTAAACAACTAATCCTCAACTTGTAGGCATTCTCCTCTTCGGAAAATACAAATCCAGTGTCAAACACCTTTTTTTCTGAAATGTATTATTGGTGAAAAATTCATTACTTGGCCTCCTAAATGGAGAGAGAATCACATCGTTTTAGTAGGGGCAGTGTGTGGAGGGGTGGGTGGGGTGGTGGTATTTATAAGTTGCTTCAGTAGGTACTTGACAGCAGCCCCAAACTTACTGCATCTTGTTTGGTCTACATACAGAAATATTTTAATGCTCCTACAGGAAGGATAGGAAAGGAACTGCAGTTTATTTTGGGCTAATCTGTGGCGCTGCAAGCCATCAGGGGACAGAGATCCTGGACACAGTGGAACTCGCAGCAGGACTAATATTTGCCATCAGGAAATATTTATGCTCTTACAAAGAGAGAGTGAGCCTTCTCATCACTAAAGAACAGAGGTAACTGAGGATGATAGAGTAAGGGGCTAACAAAGCCACAGGTAGGTCTCTTGAAACTGGGACCCACTCTGCTCCCTTCCCTCCCCACCATCCAACATGGCCTCTGGCTCTCATTGTTATCCATGGACTCTCCTACCTGCTCCCTTCCCCACCATAAGGACAAAAGCAGAGGGACTTGTGCCCTTATGCAGGCCCATACTGCTACCAGGGTCCTGCTGGCACCAACAGACCTTTCATAGTGGGCCACAGCTGCCTCAGCTGGGGCCTCCCCTCCACCCCTGCTCTCTCTGGGCACCATTTTGCCTCAGCCTGGGGCATTCAGGCCTGCCTGGCTGCAGGGTTCCCCTGCCTGCCAGGAGGGGCTTGCCTATAACAATATGCCACATATGTTATTTAGGATTTATTTTGACTTCTATTGAAAAAGAAATGATCTTTTAGAGGAAGGGATTTACCACCTCTCTACACAAAAGCTATTGCTTCAGCAGATATTGCCCAGCTCTAGGGAAAAACTTAGAAAATCTTTGACGGGAACCTTTCTGTCCTCCCGTTTCTACCACCTGCCCGCTCCCTATCGCTCAGAAACTAGGCTACAACCACAGCTCAAAATCGCCTTCCCTCTTTTTTTTACAAATAACTTTTCAGATTCCTCCTTCAAACACTAGTCCTCCCTGTGCTGAGGTTTTCTTCTTTCTTCTCAAGCCCCTCTCTAAACTACCAAACCAGGGGTTCTGGGCAGCTGGCACCACTCTGCACATATAGCAGTATATTTACTACTCTTAAAATAGCTGTTTGCCCTTTCTGTCACTCAATTTAATCTTAACTATAACAGTAGTTGCACTACCTCTGTACAATGATTTGAGGGCTAATGCCAGAAATCACCATATAATCCAGGAGACTATCATTATTTTCAACTGTTTCTCAAGTGACAAATGGAAGACTAACTATATTAATGTTTTTTATTTTGGGGATATTTGCGGCATTTTTTTATTTTTAGTTACATGTCACATTTCTTCATGGACAGGTATTATTTTTCACCCCTACCTAGGAGGAACCCAGTTTGTTAGTATTTTATTCAATTTTTTTCATTTAATCGTCTTTCATTTAATTTTCTCCTACAGACTATATACTTCAAAGTTCTTCTTGTTCTCTCATGCCTTGCCAGTAGTAACTAGTTCTCTTAGGTTTCCATTTCACATCTTTGTTTGTGAAAATTCCCCAACCTCAAGCGCATGCCAGGAAAAGATGAACAATATGGCTTTCTGATTAATATGATAATTAGAAAAATGTTAGCAAAGTAAGTAGATCACAAACAAACAACATAAACATGGTTTTTGCACTTGATCATATTTTGATATTTTCTCATAACTGTTCTTCAATTATTATTATTAGCTCTGTCTCTGACCAACAAAAGAAACTGCACTGCCACATGAACTTTTGCAACTCCAGTGGTATAACTGCACAAGTAAACAAGCTTCAATAAGAACAACACAGACACAATCTAATTATTTTAGGGCAAACACCTTTCCATTAATGTATGTTGAATCCTGCAACTTTTGTAAATTAGAAGAATCTATTCTTTCCTGAATACATAGTAATAAGCAAAAAAAATTCCCAAACCTTTTGAAGTCTGTATTACATTCCATTCAAATTATTTTCCTGTAGTTAGCTTTTAAAAATTAGCTGAAAACACAATTCAAGAAATGCAAATTCTCTATAGAAGATACAACTCTTTACTTGAAGTCTTGCATAAGGGATGATTTAAGGATTTGATTTATACACTATGAAGTGCATTACTTTTCAGTTTTAACCCAAAGCGTTATTTTAAAATCTCCTCTCCAATTACACCATTGCTTTAACAAATTAAATTTCTGCTTTCTAACTCCTGTATCTGACACTCTCCCTCCTGGAGTCCCAAACAATTGGGGCATAGCATACAGGGAAAGAATCAATGTTTCATTATGCCTGCTTTCTTTGCCCTTGAGTTATGCAACTTTATTTGGAGCACAATTTATGCTGTGCCTTGTGCACCCAGAATATCATCTGGGAAGGAAGCCACTGTGAGCTTTCCTGGGTGGGTCTGTCACCACATTCTACCTCTGAGCAGAATGCGCATGATGGAGCATTCAGCTTGAGGGAGCCATAGAAGAGGTGCAGCCAGTTATGAGTCCCGTTAGCATATAACTCTGTGATGACTGTGAACCTGAGCTTGACTTCTTTCAAATATGAATTCAACACTGCATAACCTGCTGAGTGACATTACAACCTGACTCCATTGCTTCATTCAAGCAAGCACGACCCTAAGAGCTGCAGGGGAATGAAAAGGGAGCAAAAGCATAGTTGTTACTAACCTGAGTCTCCCCCAAACCAACAGGAGAGCTCTGCACTTACAGAACAACCAGCAGCCAGCCAAGAGGCTTGAGCAAACACCAGCAGGATGCCATTCAGAGGAACAAATGCCATTTCTTAAAAAATAGATCAGAGACAGCTGGGGAGTCTACAGCTACCAAGCCACACTGTGAGTGGCCACAGGCGTTGATTCCTCTGTCCAAGTGTATCAAAGGAAAAGAACTGCAAAGGGGAAGAGCACTCTAAAGGCTTACAGAGACAGAAGGTGGTTGTTTGAGGTTACTGCTATTGAGAGGAAGCATTGTGCATGTGTCATTCACTTTTAGCACCCAATTAATATTTTAAAGACATTCTCAAGCACTTCTTATAATTTTATTATTTTTCACTTCTACTGTTTTAATGCCCTCTGAGAACCTTGAAAAGCCAATGTCTTTCCCTATTAATTTTGTCCTTTTCTATTTGACACACTCATTTATCTGAATTTCTTTAGCAAGGCTCAAATTAACATCTTCTTTCCCTCTCCTTCCCTTGTTTAGAAAGTCTGGCTTGCTTTGCATGCAGAACATAAAATATCTTAAAGCAAACAGCACACCGCATCACAAATAACTCAGCAACTTCGTCTCTTAACTTCCCAGGGCGTGATCAGGAGCTGAAGGATCTGTCCCACACTAAGACAGGTCATGAAACAATGAGTAAGGAAATAAACAGATACTTACTGGTTTCAGATATCTTCGGTCCAGGCATCCTAGCATTAGAATTTAGATTGAAGAACTAAAATATCAGAGTACACAAAATCAGCTAGGGCAATCTAGGGCTACCACTACAGAATTAAGATAGAAATACCAAACCCAAGTCTACAGTCCTGAAGTCTCTAACTCAGCATCTGCCTAACTCGAAGGTATTTAAAGCCTGGGTATATTCCATGTTGGATTTCCAAGCTATGTTCTTTTACAAGTTACTACTGTTTCCTGATTTGACAGATGCCTTACTTAAAGGCAAATGAAACTTTCAAGGCAAATGAATATGCAGGCAATTCCACACCTGATCCTATGAGGGGCCAAATCCAACATTCTTTCACTGTAGAACAGTGTACAGTTAAAACACGACACGTTTGGATACTTGGTGAGAGAGTCTGCAGGTACCTACTTCAGCAAACAAATTATGTGGCAAAGCTCTTCCAGCAGTCAATGAAAAAAGCAATTCAAAGCAAAAAGCAAACAAGCTCTGAATTCCATTCAGGATGAGACTGTCTCTCTGCTGACAACTGCAGAAGTGTAGCTAGATAATTTTGCTGGCTAAATTAAATGCCTGTAGTGAAGTGCTAATGTCAAGTGGTATGAACAGTTCCCCTTTATCCTAAAATGCAAAGAGATGGTGAGAATAACATACAGTAACCCTTCATTCAGTAACTCAGGCCCTCTTCCCTGGGCTGTTTATGTCTTGTAGTCACTGACTGTTGAATGTAAATTGCACAAATGCTGCTGTAAGCAGAGAGTCGATGCTAATATTCCTCCATCTGCAGGTACGCTTAAGCTATGCGAGTCATGGTCTCACTTGTGCTATCTCTTCTCTTGTGACTATTGAATCCTTTTCTACATAGTGGATCAGCTTCAAGGGCAAAGTTAAGATTGCTGTCGAGATTGCAGCTGCACTCAGATTACTTTGATTCACATCGCTTTCCTGGTGCTAAAGAGAATATATATGAAGCAAAACAGAAGCTCTATGACTATCACTCCTGCCCAGCTCTGCTTTACAAATAGACAGACACATGCTCACTTCTTAGAGAACCTGATTAGAAGCTCTTAGCAGTAGGAAATATTTCTTTAAAGTGGAGGTGGTGCAAATGGAGATGCCTGCTTACAGGTCTGAGTAGCATAATAAAGAGTATGAGGGTGGGCTTTCATGCACATAATCTATTTGATATTTCCTACTTATTAGTTAAGCACTTTGCTGTTCTCATAATGTGATTTTGGATGACTTTTGAGAAATTTAACTGGCCACACGCAATGTACAGGATCATAGGTTAGTTACCCAAGGATCTGTTTGCAGCACGTACCTTGCAGATATTTATATTCCTCATCAGAACTACCCACAGTGGAAGCAGTCACTGCAAGCAATCATGTTGTCAGGAATAGATGACTGTAAGAGAGTTGGTTGTGAAAAAGCTGGTTTGCAGAACAATGAAGGTGAGAAAGGCGGCTGTTAAGGATTGCTGAGTTGCCTTGAAGCAGATATGTTCATTTGAGGAGGGTGTGGATCTGTTAATCCCAGGTGGTCATAAAAAAAAAACCAAAACCCTGAATTATTTTCATTCATTTAATACAGCATCAATATCATGCATTCTCTAGTCCAGTATGTGATAAAATAACCAAACACCAAGAGAGAGACACACAAAAGGGATTAATCTAAAGGATTGAATCTAATGATCAAAATTAGAGGGCTGTTCATGTTTATGACCCTTTCCCCTGGAGCATGAGGTCTGCGTATTCTACAAAACTTCAAATTCCATAAACACTTGGGAAAGCATGTGGCTTCCCAACATTCAGATAAAGATCATCTTCCATGTAACCTTAGATCTCATCTAGATCCCCGGATACAAGAACAGCAATGATGGCATCACATAAAGAGACTGGGTTTGCAACATGACAGTCCCTCAGGCATGTGGCAGAAGTATGGTATATCCTCCAGTGTAGTGAGGAAAGAGTCATTCACACTTCTGTTTTGTTTAATTTTTCTATTTTAATGGAAAAAACCCTGTCTGCTTATGCTTCACAACACAAATAGGATATCACCAAATGTCATACACTCTTACCCTAGTAAAATTACATCGCTCATTTAAAAGTCAAACGCACAAATAAAGCAAATGTTCCCCATTAATCTATTTATTGAATCACTAAAGATGTTGATATTATCATGTAATATTCTTTTTCCTAATGCCTGCATCAGAGAAGGATTTGAAGATATGCCACGACAATTTTAAATATCTTTACTATAATAGACTTTGGTCCTGAAAATTAATCTTTTAGGAATAAAACTACAAAAACCTGCTATTACTATTTCTTTTCCCAATATATTTCTGAGTAGTTAACATTTCTCTATGTTCCTTAAGTATCACCTACTTTTTAAAAGCCATTATAAACTTGTAAATGTTTTTAAAATAGTTGTCTCATTTTTCATACCTTTTCCTTATGTAATACATTCTCTTTCTGTTCAGAAAATGAACCAGGTGCTGTTGTTGAGAAAGGGTCTGTGTGCAGTGTACTGTACAGGACTTCATTATTGCCCTTCTACTTACAAGTAAGAAACTGCTGCTGAAGAAATGTGTTGTTCTTTGGGAATAAACCACTCTTCCAAAAAGTGAAGGCTAGATTGATGCTTTCCTACAAATTTAAGACAGCAGAATTCAAATAGAAAGGCAATGGGAGAGAAGCCAGAAATTACTGTTTCACAAGCACATAAACTGAATTTCAGCCTGTGGCCTTCACTCCCCACTCCCCTCTCTCTTTGCAGAGGGCTCATATTTTTCAGATGATGGTTATCCAATCTTAAATGGATTATTTCAAAAATTCTTCTTCAAGTGACAGTTTGTTCTATGTGAATAAATGCACAGTTTAGTTTCTATCTTTCTTTTCCCTTCTTGAATAGAACTGAAAAGTCATTTTTCTAACCTCATTAACAGTATTCTACAAGTACAAGAAGGTACAGATGCCACCTGGAAATATCCCATATTAAAGCATCACGTGAGGAGTGGAGGAGGAAAGGATAAGTGTCAGCAGGGAGGATATATCCAGACATCTGAGTGATATGTCTCAGGTATCTTGTGTTTCCCCTGGCCTCTAGAGTCATATTCTATTAGCCAACATAATTTACTTCGCTCACCTTACTTCAAGTCACAACTGGGAGAGTAGTGATATTAGTAGGAGTTCACTTTTATCATGAAACATGCAGTAGAATGAGATTTTTCTTTGTGCCTGTGTTCAAATGGACACTTGAGAATACTGAATTTCATTTAAAAACAAAACAAAAAGCCCTCCATCAACTGTGGAACTAATGAAGTCTAGTCTGATACAGCCTAATGTACTCAGGGCCTTGGAACAGGGAGCAATAAATCCTAGCTCTTAAAATCATCACACATAAAACCACATATAAGAGAGCAAACTGGCTGCTGTCACAGAGGATGTATAACATGTGAGCACTACTAGGCTTTCTTTCACACAATATGGTAACTTTTTCCTCTTTGTATTCCATTTGCCAATTCTGGGGCAGGGGGAGAGATTGGGGAAGTTAAAAAATGTTTTGGGGTCAATCCTTCTTTCTCATCTGATTGAAATAAGCTGGCTAGGTTCAAAAGTTATTGGAGAGAGTGATGTACAGAGAGGTCTTAAAACAACATTTCCTTAAGAAATTCAGTACAAAATTTTTGAGGATATAGTTTGAAACGTGACTACATGCACACCGAGACCTTAAAAGAGAGAGACAACTCAAGTCTTTTCAAGCGGTTATACATTTGAATTCTGTATTTAGGTAAGAGAAGACCTATTAAAAATATTTTAGGAATGGCAATGCTAAATATAGTACAAGAACATCTTTGTAAAATCTGACTGACCATTTTGTTTCACAAGCAGCTTTATCACACTCAGAGAGGAAGCATTCCAAAGCAGCTGTTGCTTATAGCGGCTAGGTATTGAGATGTCCATAAATCCAGCTCATGCCTTCTTGCTTAGGAAGGAGCTTGAATTTCTAGTGCAGTTAATATTCTCCTCCGTTATGATGTCCTTTCAGTGCAAAAGAGTAAAAAAATAGAGGCTTTAATATTCACTATGCTTGCTTTTCTTCTTAACTAGTACCCTGTTTATAAATATCCAATTAGTCCAGTCATCTTGTTGCAGACATTGGGTCAACAATAACAGGACAGATATTCTTTCATGTGACTTGGGTAACCAACATGAATATCTCATTCCTCAAATTATACTCAGAGGAGCACTTACAAAACTCTACAAGCCTAATGTGATTGTAAGATTATTTGATGAACTACCTAAAACACACATATTCATATAAAAAAATCATTAGCAGGTCATGGATAATTCACAGATAGAAAAAGTGATTAAATCCCAAAGCAGTTATACACAATGAATAGCTTGACCTGCTCTATTCAGTACATGCATATTGCAGAAGTCAAGTATATTGGCTCTTTCCTGACACTTAATAGATCTTTGCATATATTATTCCAACTAATCCATAGATTAGAGTAAGAGAAAGATGTTAACAAGCTGCTTCTGAAAAATCCAGCAATTACAGTGATTCATAATCCAAAATTTGAAAATCTTTCACAGGTTCCGTTAAAATTTACTTTCAATCTATTCTTGGATAAGCTGTGGAATGCAAAATCAATGGTCTCCTACATTTTTATTGGAAAAATGCCTTCATTCTTTCAGAATAACAGTTTACAGGTGCTTATTTGAATCTCTAGCCAAATAAATTATTATAGGGTTATTTTAGAGTCCTGTTCCAGTAGAGCTACTCCACGTGCAAATGCCTATTGATTTCAGGGGAACTTCTATTACACTATATGCTATGAATTCTATTTCTTTCACATTTTAAATCCTCACTACTATGTTTGCTCAACTCTTTTTAGTATTGGTTCAAATCATCTAACATATCCAGAGTAAATCTATGAAATGAGAGATAGTACAAATAAGAACACTAATGATAAAGATGGTCACTCACTAGGAGAAGGTTTACCTATTTTCTTTATGACAGCTAGGTATAAATAAGCTTAATCAGCAAATGACACTTAATCTTTCTTAACTCTAATAAGCTATATAATCTTATTTGTATCCATTGTTTTTACAGAAACCTTCTTGCAATATAAACTTAACTCCATTTAAAAATTGAAATTACTTAAAAGCAAAATTGACTACTTACAGGTACAAGCACCGATTATGTTAATTTAAATTATAAATGCTTTTCATTCAGTGTGATCATGTATTTTTAAGTCTTTTAGACAATCATGCTTCAAGCTCATTTGGTATGGAATATATGAACTGATAACTTTTATATGGTAATATGTTTCCAGTTTCATGTAAACCTTTTTTTCTTTTTTTTCTTAACTGAAAGCATTTATCTTTTATTCATTACATAATCCTCTTTACATACAATGGCTATACAAAATATCAGTAATAATCTGTTTCATCCTTTTGATTGTTTGAGAATTTTATGCATAACAAAATTTGATTTTCATGTTTTCTGGCTGCAAGGCTTTCCATATTTTGCTTGGTTCATTTGCTGCTCACACCCAAATTGGGAAACTCTGATGTGAACACGTGCAGGCCCTGATCCAGTAAAAGTACTTAAATCATCTATGTTTAAGGCTGTCTGTGGCATAAATGTGCCTACTTGAGTGCTTAAAGCTAGGCAAAGGCTTATGTTCTTTGCTCTATCTTAAAGAAACTTGATTTTATATTCAAGGCATTATAGCAAGCTGTGTGACTAGATGCTGAGATGGTACCATGTTAATTATCAGCCATGTATATGAGAAGAGTTCACTGAAGAATCAGCTCTTTATATATAATCTACAGGCTATTTACAATCAAGTTTGTAATTTTTGTAGTCCTTCATACAGTAAAAATAAGAGCATCCTAGCTTTTGTGTAACATACTGAGAATAATCCGTGGTATCTGCTGGACTGGGATGCTCCAAAGTTCAAACAGATTCTTGTGTCTCTGTGGAGCATCAGTAAAAACAGAGATGGGATTTAACTCATCTCACTGTAGACATACAATAATTTCTTCTTTGTAGTTACTGGAGAAATAGGTGTTTCTACAGAATTATTTATATCATCAAAATGCTGGTGTGTAGCACATACCCCCTAAACCATGTTTTGGCTTCTGTCTACTGACCGCAGCAAGAGTCTCCATGATTATGCTAGGCCATGTCACTGCAGACAACTCCCGCCCTACTGGGACACTCTCAACCCTCTCAAATTTTTTCCTTAAAGTCTGTTTAAATTTTTTTCCATCACTTCAAAACACTGATGTTCTGATGGAGGAGGATCCATTAAAATGGTGGTACCTGAAGTTATAATCTGCAGTAATTTCTCTGTGAGCACTAGGCCCTAAAAGACAGCTCTATCTGAGATGCAATGCACTACTCTTTTGTGGGTTACTGCATGTCCTGTAAGTACCTGCATACAAGAATCCCCTCAGTGGGTCACTGATCAGGCTGACTAGAAGTGTCTGGAGCAAAAGGTACCATGGGGACATCCTGGGACAGCAGCTCTGCAGGGTAAAGTGGTTGCTAATCATGAGAATTGCTCATTCGCCAATTAACTAGAGAATCAAAGACATTAAAATTTCCAGTTGCCAAAGATTTACTACCTCTATAGCTCAAAAAGAAAAAGTTGCCAAGTATTTGCTCTTTCTTTAAGGTTACCTAATATATTTCCACTTATTAAACTTTTCCCATAGAGATGATCAACTATGAAGTACCAAATAAAGTTGTATTTGGTATACCTTTAACATTTTGTCTATCCTGCTGTTTGTGGAGGACAGATGCCACTGTGTTTTCACATGTTGCTCCTTACCTTATTCCAGCATGTGACCTGACTGAAATAAATTCAGAGAAAGCTATAAAGGAAAAGGTATCATACTTTGGACTGATCTTACAATACTACGCCTTACAAAAAAGTAAAATGATCTGAACGGTAAACAGAAAGCTCTAATAAGAGCTTTCTGAATGAAAAGGGAAGAAAACAGGTGAGTGCTACCTTTAAGAAGTTTCAGTTCTTTCAAACGTTTTCTTAATTCGGTATTTTCTGGTAGAAAATTTCTAACTTGAGAGGGGGCTTGTATCTGGGAATGTAACAGAGCAAACACACAGCTGACCTGTCTTAAAAAGGCCAGTACATTAAATATAAAAAAAATGGAGATTCACAAGACCAAAACAAAAAACAACAACAACAACAAAACCAAAAACAAAACAAAACAAAAAAACACCAAAAAGCCCAAAATGCACTCTTTTGGCCAAGTATTCATAAAGCAGAAAAACAGACAAAAAAGAGCACTAATCCAAATAAATGAGCCCAAAAACACTACTAGAGCACAGTGATGTGTGATGCAAATTCAGAAATTTATCCTTCTAGGGAGGGGTCCATTAGTCCAAAACTTTATGAGAGCTCTTGGACATGCCAACATCTCTAGAGCTGAGGGAAAAAGCATGATTGTAATCCAGATAAAATGATCAATTTGTTATCCTTAGTCCAAATATGGGAACCCTATCTGGTTCATCATCCAGTAGTCTATTACCATTTGTCCTTTAGAAAAGACTCCACATAACATCCTTTAACAATTCACTAAAAAAGAACAGAATTGTATTGTGTACAAAGTAGGTTCTCTAGATGCTAGATGGGCATGCAAACATATCAGAGGCTTCCAAAGTGCTTGCTAGGTGGATGGTAATTTGTCTGACAGTCAGTTCTAATGGAATGAGAACAGTTTTCGCACTCCATTTTCAGGCAGAAACAGTTCACAAAGATAAGGTCACTCTCTGAGAACTGAAATGTCAGACAAATCACCATCCAACTTGCAAACTGTGCCTCTAAGGGAGACTGGTGTGATTTGTGACTTCAGGTTTTGTTTTTTATTGTTAATATTCCTGAGAAAATCACTGTGGAGCTCATTTGTTCCAGAGCCTGTGCAGCCAGAATTCCATCGTGAGGAACTCACAGAAGCATGACCACCAAACGCACTCCTCCTGTTCACGGAATAGCACCTTCCAGAGGTCAAAGGAAAATAAGCCTGATAAACCGATACCAAGTCATACTTCACTGCAGAGATGGCTGACTGAATGGGGCAAAGTCAAAAACCTGTTTGAAGGTTGGATCATCCGGTACATCCTCCACAGTCAATTTCTCAAAGACAATACAGGAAGAGAAAAACCTCAGTTCCTGCAAGAAGCTTAGGAGACTGAAAGGAAATCTAAGGATGTTTATTTACAATAAGAATGCTTAGCTGAAGGTTCAGTCATTGGTTTGTTTTATCTTTTTTAAAGATGCAAACTCAATTTTTTATCACCTCCTTTTGAAATTAAAGTGATTACCCATACAGCTAGTTAAAGCTGGTTTTTTTTAAATAGTTTTTTAAAACTTTATGTATCTTCCATCACATATTAAAATTCCTGGATTAAAGTCCCGGATTAACTGGATTAAAATCTAAACTTTTATAGGAATGTAGGTAATATTATACTAGCTGTCCTGCTTCGAAATTCCCTTTTACCTATAGGAATAAGGTTCAGGTTAGGGAGCGTGAGTTCTGCACATATATCATTATAAAGCTTACATGCATAAGAAAAGTCACAAGGAGACATGGAAAGTCACCTACATGAGTAAAGAGTAAACTACCGGTAAATATTCATCATCAGCTATGTCTCTTCTGCATAACCCTGATTTTCCTACATCTGAAAAGCAAAACAGAGAAAAAGCCTCCACAGTACTTTTTGCAAACCTGCGGACACCCAAGTTCAACACCCTGCACTGCCTCATTTTGTATATCATAAGCGGTTTAGGCACTAGCCTCACCTACATTAGGGGATTCAGAGACGGATTGCACATCTCAAAATACTCCTGTGGGGGATCTTTTGTTCAAATTACGAATGACAAAAATCTACTTTGAACTAATAAGGAGGCACATTGCTTAAAGTCCCACTTTGGCCAAAGCTGGGCTTCAGCCAGGTCATTAGCAGTGAAACATTATCACCACATCTGACTTAAGACCATGCCCACAGGCAGAAACTGCAGGGCTCAGTAGCTGCAGAGCAGGGGCTTAGTGGCTGTCAGCAGTGTCTATTTCATGCTTCCAAGTGCATTTATGGTTGGTATTTATGTAGGTGAAGAAAAAAAAAAAATTAATAAAAATCATTCTCGTTCTTCCTAGCATTTAGAAAAATTATAGAATAAACCACCTACAGTAGGAAATACTTTTTACCCGAATCTGGCCCAATTCTGTCTATTCAACAGATCAAAAAAAGGCTAGTTGTGCCTTTAAAGCTGATACTGACTTCTAACGTCCAGTGTTCACTTAATTGGGTCACACACAGCTGTACTGACTGACAAAGCTTGGTTACCTACACATTGTTCTGACTCGCTTCTATTGTACTTGAAGCGAATATTTTTTAAAGGCAACTATTTTATTACATGATTATTAGCTGGATCGGTATTTCCTTTAAGTGATGTCTAACATTATCTGGTGGATTCTTTCTCAAAATGCTTAAATTTTGTATCTGCCTATGGGGGCAGAAGTTAGACACTCCACGACAATATCTGAATCTGTTGCAACTATGAACAATTCTTTAGACTTCTAAAGCTCTGGGATGGAAATATAATTTTTACATCACAGACGGAGAGCAAGGGCACAGGCAAATGGAGATGACTCCACGCCATGGATAGCTGTGCTTTAACTGAAAACAGACTGAGTTTTTTACATCCAAGCCAAGTACCACAGCCTCTAGACCATCCTCTCAAGTGCAAAGATAACGGCGTATTACTCAAATAAAAAAAATTAGATGTGCAAGTTTTCCTAATGCATTACTGGAATTTGTGAGTTTAAGCTATTGTGTGCCACTAGTCTTCAGAGAAAAGTGATTTAAATACGTTACCTACCCACATCTATAACTTTTCCAGTATCATTTTAGGGGGCTTTAACAAATGGAGGATAAATGGGAGAAAGTGTGTGTTAACATTAAAAATGCTTTTTTGAGGGTTTAAAAAAAAATATTGGCCAAGGATCTGTTTTCAATACATTCAATATTGATGTGCTATTAAAGAAAAATTTTCCCCCTTCTTTTATACTTTGGTACTTTCAGCTGTAAATAAATTAGCACTTATCAATTCCAATGGAGTTATGCCATGTATTCTGAAGTAATTTATTTCCAATATGAGTTAAATAGTCACCTTTAAATACAGTTTTTTTCAAAAGTGGGTATTTTTAGTTCAACTGGCAAAATAAAATAGAAGAAGTTTCTTGAGTCTGAATAAAAATTTGAAGCTGAATTATTAAAATGCACAAAAGTCCAAAATTAAGTTTGTTTAAATCCTAATAAGATAATTAAAAAAAATTCAAATCATGTTTATTGAAATATTTCATTGACAGAAAAAAAAATTTCAGCATAGGAACAGCAGTGATTAAAAATGTGTTGAAGATGGAAGTTTCAGCAAAGTTGTTTTGACAGTTTAAAGATGAAAAAAATTTGAAAATTTGTTTCCTAAATCTTCATTCCCCAGAAAGATGGCTTTACACTTCCTTAATAGTTCCTTGACCATCCCAGCACAATAATTCAGAACAGTCTGAGTTCTGCACTGAATTGTACCTGGATCTCTGTAATCCAGAAAAGCAGGTTTAGCTTCAGGAGACTAGTAGAATGCAAATGTCCTTAATGAGGAATCTTTTACTCCCCCCCAGTTTCCTCTATGCAGAGAAAAATCTTGTCTAGGTGGTTAAACCAGTTTTTAAGCTCTTCTTTAAAGGAAAGTTAGTGAAAAGGATACACTGAAAATCAACTCCCTCTTCGAAGGCAGACACAACAAGGACACTAACATCTCACTTTACTACTAAATACAGAAGGATCTAACCAAGGAGTTGTTCTTGTTTTCTTTTTTGTTTTTGGCTCCCACACTAGATCGACAAAAAAATCCCCTAAGCACAGTTTTGACATTTGGGGGAAATAATTCAGCTTATTAGAATTGTGCATGTGTATTTTCTAAGTTCAAGTACCATTGCTCTAGGAGTTAGTGCACTCTAAAAACAATTACTGTATACATCTAGATACTGTCCTTGTTGTATAAATTTTTTTGTTACCTTGAAAAAGACAAACTGCAAAAAATTATTCTGTGATTCTATGAAAATGTCAAATCACATAAGGGATCGCACCTCAGTGTTAATTATGGAAAAAAGCAGAAGTACTTTTTGCACTAGTTGTGTTCTGGTTTTAATCTGTCTATAAGATTCTATAACATAATTGGAGAGAAAACAAACATCATTGCCTAACCAAAAGCAAACTTACTTAAAATAATTGAACTGAATTTCAATCCAATCTCACTAACGGGTATCCTCACCGTAATTTATGAACATTTCATCTTGAAGTATTTATTGCAATTTTTAAAGGTGGATTGGTAAAGATCACTTAGCTCTCCACATTACTTCTCTAATGCTCATGCTTTAATTGAGTTTATCCATCAATGTCGTATACTGTTTGGAGAATGGATGCAGGGTGAGAAGTGTTAGCTCTGCATATGGAAAGGACTTTGATTTAATTAACAGCAGTATCTCTGTAGAGAAGTTAAAGGCTATATTCATTCTGTTCTAAAAATTGGATGCAGGTTCTTTGTTTGGACAGAAAGTGGTGGATGATGTTCAGGTATATTTCTTAGAAGTGGCAGGACATGGAACAGTGATAGGCTGCAAAATGGTAGTAAGTTCAAACCATTAAAAAAAGAAAAAATGTTACCTGACCTTATTAGAAACATACCACTGGCGCTGTGCTACGTGCTTGTCCATGAAACACAACTACTTCCTTGCTTCTGTGTTGGTTTCATCTGTCAGGATGAAAACCCAGTTTCAAAAACAGTACTGCAAATGCAGGTATGGATTTCCACCTTGAATAAATGAGACATTCTTTGCTGGTTTTGCCCTGGCAGTCAACTCAGTGAAAAGGCTGAGTTAAGATAATCACTCACATGAGATATGCATTCAAAGGAGACAAAGATACATTGAATGTGTGTTGATATTGCCAAATGAGTCTCACTCAGCTTCACGGTTTTCAAAATATCTTAATTGGTTTTGCATTTTGCACACTCCACTGAGCATCTTTAAAATAATAGCCAAATAAATTTGTTTCAAAAAAAAAATTCATTCTGGTCAATGCATGAAGCATAGAACCGAGCTTGGACCATGAAACAGAGAGAAGATAATACTCACTTAAGTTCTCCCTAAACACAGTTAAACACCAGCACAGGCAGAACTGTTTTCCAATAATTGATTAAGGTACAGCATGCAACATTAAACTGGTGCATGATGAAATGTACCCTCTGCTTTTTACAGTAACTTCTAACCTAGTGTGTCAGAGAACTGTACTTTGTGTCACATAGATATTAAAATACTGTTATAATATACTTTCTGCATCTTGTGTGGCACCTAAGCTACATTTATCTTTTTTAAAAAGTCATAAACTCAGGGCTTGAGTCAAAAGCCAGAAGAGAAATGCAGTCTAATTATTGCCCTTGTTCTCAGCTGAATTACACCAACTGTAAGTCAAGTTCTTGAATATTATTGAACCAGAGTTCAGATAACATAACATATATAACCAAAGGCTTAAATCCATGTAACATTATTTGCATGGATGTATTTTCATACTCCTCAACATTATTTGCAGTTAAATTTATAAGTAAATCTGAGTCTAGGCTTTCTGCCCTGGTTTTTAAAACAGTAGGTCATGAAACAACAGATTACAGCTGGGTGCAGGCAATAACAGCACGGGACAGAAGCAGTGCTAACAGTGGTTCTTCTCATTTTAATCCAGAAATCTTGTGTTTTAACGTCAGACAAAAAGGAGCAAGAACTTTGCAGAATGATAAATGAAACACATGATTTCTGAAGTAGAAATACACTACTCACTACCAAAAGGCAAGATCGGTGATGCTAAACAAAACATAAGACCTGAGAAAAGAGCGAGAACCACTGATAAATGCATCAGCAAAAGCTGATAGCAGGTTCTAAAGTATTGATTCTATCTTTTATTTTCCTAGGCTATGTGAGCAAGCAAATAAACAGCAGGACATCATCAAAAACAAAACTAATTAGTAGAGTCGACAAAGATGAAAGTAGTCATGAATGTATTTTATCATTGTTTCCTGCTTGTAAGTATTGTTAATCAGAAGTGTAATACATAGGCATGAAAATAAAACAAGTTGCGCATTTTGTACTAGAAGACTATACACAACGTCTAATTTAAGCATCTAACAATATACCAGCTTAATTTTAAAGACAACAAAGAGTGGTATTATTACATGCAGAAGTTGAACTTAATAATTAGTAATTCTACAGTACTCTAGAGCACTTCTGTTGGATCTTCTGCGTGGGGTTTCTTTAGCTTTGCTGTAGCTTTGTTTATTTGCTTGTTGAAAGAAAATGAATAGGTCATAGGCTGTCAGTCACCATCAATAAAAAGGATGATTATGTGCCTCTTATTAAAGATGGTAACATTTCACCTATCATAGAAACATCATTTAAATTGAGCGGTCACATGAATAATCCTAAAATCTGGCTGAGGCACTGCTTGAGTCAAGGCAGCTGTACCGAAGTAAGAAGCACCACATAAGAATTATGCCCTTATAGGAAGGTANAAAAAAAAAAAATATTAAGTAAACTCTATACTGCATTTAAATACCATCAGACTTAAAAAAGGGAAGAGTAACCACTATTTAATCTTCCACAGGGTTACTTTTCTATGAGGAAACACAACACCTAAGTTATGAATCCATTTAATGGTATAAAAACAAGGAATGTATAGTATCTCAAGAAGCAGATAGTAGAATGTTCTTTATGTACTATATATACAAATTGAATAACAAGACATAAATTCCTATGAATAAATTGCAAGTATCCCTTACTGTCAAAGTTTGTTTACCTTCCTCTTCTCTGCACACATCTTCCCACTTTTTGAAGATTTTCTATGGAGCATTTCTTCTAATAAGAAACAGAGACATAAGAGCATCAGAAATATTTACTTTTTAAAATAAATGTTTTCTGATTCAGGAAGGAAGAAAATATTAGGATCATTAATTTACCTTTATGAAGATTTTCAGGTAACAAAAATTGCCAAGAGACATTAAAGGATCTGTAACAATTAACATCAACCAGAAACCTTCCCTGTTCACATCTTTGCAATTCAACAGTTTGCAACTTTTAAAAATCTGTAGTCCACCAAATTTTCCAGTGAACATGCAGGTCCCCACAAAAATTTTTCACCTAAAAAGTGTTGTACAATAACATAATAATTTTTCATCTGTTTTTCCTCATTATGATTTGCAATGTCCTTGGAAACAATCCACAGATTGGATCCACCTTGTGCCTGGCTGATCATAAGTCATAGAAAGTCCAGTGTCCTACTTCTAAGCTCATTGGGTAATTAATCTCTGCTAACCAGACTGTGGGTACCATTTGGATAACTTTTATTTCAGTTCTCTCCTTTATTCCCTCCATGACTCTGGACTGTAGACACTTTAAAATTTTGTTATACTTTATTTAATTTCTAATTTTCACACAAAAACCGGTAAGGGAACATTGGCTTCCAGGAGGTTCAAATAACTATTATCATTTTTCTTAACAAAAAAAAATGAGTGAGGATCAAACACAAGAACAGGCTGCCCAGTGAAGCTGTGGAATCCCCATCCTTGTGGGTATTCAAAACCCCATTGCACACAACCACAAGCAATCTGCTGTATCTGGACCTGGTTTGAGCTGGAGGTTGGACTAGCTGACTTCTGGAAATCCCTTCCAAGCCACATGATTCTGCGACTGTGATGGAGGTGACACTACAGAGATTTGTTAGACAATCCTAGACATTCAGTAACTGCACACATTTCAGTCATGATTTTCTAGTGATCTTCAAGCTTTCATGGCTTTACCCATTATAATATTTGTGTGGCCCCATTGCTATACTTTTATAAATTCACCCAATCCAAGTTTCCTCCAGAGTAATGGCCATGTTAACTGCTCTTCTGGGAAAGATTTGTTTTGAGCAACTCCTATGTGTATCATTGTCCAGCACTAAAATTCAATGTCAGTACAGGTCACAGACACCATACTGGCAACTGGTAGATAATAATACAATTACTGGAAATTGTGGTAATTCCAACAGACTCAGTGTAGCTGCCCAGAGAGCAAAGCATGTTCCTTCAAGGGCTGAAAGTTTCTGGCTACCTTCTTTACTGTTCTGCTCAGATTCTTAAGGTAGCACAGAAGGACTTGGAATAGCTCACAAAAACTTCCATAAAATTGTCCTAGGAACAGGAAACAAAGTTAACATGATGCCAATGAAGTTTATAAATGCAGTACCACTAAGCCCAAAACAGCACAAATTTAATGTATATATTGCACTACATTTAGTTACCTCAGCATCATCTTGTTCACAGTCTAATTATCCTTAAGACACAGCAGCTACAAGTTAGCACCTGCTTGACACTCAGTGTTAATGTAAGATTTTGTTTGTTTGTTTGGGCTGGATTTTTTGTTTAATTTTGGTTGTGTGGATTTTATTTTGGTTTGGGGTTTCTTTTTTGCATGCAATTGCATGCAAACTGTAATGTAATGAAGGGGGCTACTCTGTCTCCAGAGAAAACAGTGTGACTTAGGGTTGACAGCGTTTAGCATTCATGGACAACCACTGCCTGGTTTTTTTTTTTTTTTTTTCACAAAATGTAGCTTAGATCACATCAGTTATAGAAGCTATGTAAATTCATCTTTATTTAAAATTGCATAAATTGAATTTTCTGTGTTCTGGAATGCAGTGCCATGTTCTTTACAAATTATCTGAATTTGTTGTTACACAATGTACAATTTTGCATTTGCTTAGTGATAGTTATGTACCTTATTATTTACTATTCCATCAATCTTAGTTTCACCTGTAAATAATACAAGAATGATTTTAAATTTTCTTTCAGATAAACTGAATAATGTGAGGCTCTTTCCCAGACAAATCAAATTTTTTTGCTCTTCAGAGGAAAAAGCTGATAATGAAGTATTAAGATGCACCAATTCTCATCCTTCTAACAGAAATAATAATTACAGCATTCCTGTTTTTTTAATTGAGACACCCTCTGTTTATAGGTGCATGACAAAAGCCCATCACATGTACACTACACATGGATATGAGTCTCAATATTTTTCTGCTGTCAGCAAGTACTACAATTTGAAATCGTATGGCCTCTATCTGTGGTAGCCACTCTACCTGGAAAAAAAAACACAAAAACAATTGGCAGCTTATTAACTTACTGAGCCACATCAAGCAGTGCTGTATTATTCAGAGTCCCATGTGGGGCCCAGTGTGATTCCAGACAACAGAATTTTTCTTTTTTTTACTCTTTACTCAAAAAAAGTAGGAAATTTCACACAAAGTGAGTGAATTAGATGTTAAGACAAAAAACCAAACTGCTCCAAAAGATAGGAAATAAAATAAAGGTGTACTGTGCAACACAGCTCAGATCCTTTATGCACAAACACTACAATTTGGATGCTGCATTGCATAAACATGCACATACGCTGATGTTTAAGATACTTTTTAAGAATAAACCAAGCATATGGTGAAAAAATTCCTAGAGTCCAGTGATTTTCAGCTCAAGGGTATATAAAAGTGATGGGCTAAATATTCAAATCAATAGTTTTTAGTTCAGGAACTACTATATGAATACTAAGACTTATGGAAAACTGGACCAAGCTTGACACTTAAAATTATTGAAAACTTTTTAT
Source organism: Nycticryphes semicollaris (assembly GCA_013400055.1). Taxonomy (NCBI): domain Eukaryota; kingdom Metazoa; phylum Chordata; class Aves; order Charadriiformes; family Rostratulidae; genus Nycticryphes; species Nycticryphes semicollaris. The sequence goes on along the minus strand of VXBJ01004560.1, from coordinate 322,131 downwards.
TTTAAATTTTGTTCTGAACTAAAACTGTATAGGAAATGGGAAGCAAGTGAACTCTTAAGATTGCTGTGAAGATAAATTCCTTAGGGTTTATGAAGCAGATCAACACTAGAGCTAAAGCATATAACAAAGGAGTACACAAGGAAATTAGTAATTTTGTACTCTGCAGGGTTTGGATGGCAAAGTAAATAAGGCTTAGGGGCATGTACCATATGATCCAGTACAAGCAAACGTTGAACAATTAACCCCATGGTAGCCACTGTACATCTGTGTATAAGTGCATATATATATACACATACACACACACACACAAGGAGTGTAAAAGGCAGGGGCCCCGTGTGGGAAAAAAAAAAAAAAAAAAACAAAACCACCCGTAGGTGAATTGGTAATTAAAACCAATGCAACCATAAATTCATTCAGGAGCAGATTAAAATTTCCATAGATTTCCCACATTCTGACATTTGAAAAATTGATATTCTATTTTTTCTTAATGAGTTTCTCTGGGGTGCAAAATACATACATCTAAATTTATCAAGTCTACTGATTGACTGAATTACTATTCAACATCACTTGATACACAGGAAATAATTTCCCTTTGGTTATGTTGCTTTTAGAGATACACATGGAATATATACGCACTTGAACTATTTTGGGGTTTAATATGCTTTTTCATGTACCCAGTTAAATAAAACGACAGCATAAAATTAGACATTCCTCTTCCTACAGTTGATTCTGAAACAATTTACAATCAATAAGCATAACTCTGCCTCATGTCTACCATAGAACCAAAACTAATTCAATCTGAAATCCCAGATATTCAATTTCTGAAAAGCTGAAATGTAAGTAGATGACATCTGCTTTCCACAAAAATGGGACTATCAAGAAGATACTCTCCTCCTTCTCCTGTAGGTCACTTTGACACGTAGCTTAATTCCTCAGGAACACTTTCAAACACATACTGAAACTTCCAGACTACTTAAACTTTACGTCAGACCCTGCACTGCTGAGCCTTGACCTGGCCCATCCCAACTACATGCAATATCAGTTTATGGAAAGTTGCCTTGGGACCCAAGATAAGCAACAGTTCAAGCCATACAAGTCACCAAATCCCCACAAGCCCCAAGTGATTTGGAAAGTCCTACCCTGGATTTTGTTACTGAGGTGAATTTCACTCCAAGAGCAAACATTGCTGAAAGCAGTGGTGAGCAGGAAGATAGCTCTCAAAACAATTTTATATAAAGGATACCGAATCCTTATTTTATTTACAAATCCTTTAAAATTTCTATCTTTAGATGCATGTTTATGTATACACTTCCACTTTCCTAAATCCCAGCAGAGTTTTTTCACAGGTTTTACTTGGCAAACATACCTCCTCTGAAGTCGTGCTTCACCCCTCAGGAACTACAACAAATGCTCATAACAGCATATTGCACACTTTAAAAACTATTATTTAGATTGTTTTGGAAAAAGTCTGGGTTATAAGAAACCTAATCATAGGCAGCCTTGGGGTGTGTTATGACTCAAGACTTCTTCCTGTAAAAGTCCAAGTTTCACTTCCAAGGAATGCAATAAACCACAAACACCTGAGTATACAAGGTTGCAGCATTTTCCCATCCAGCATCAACACAGAAAGGAAAATTAAAACTACTCTTCAGTACATGAAGGAGCTAAGAAGCACTGTCTGTGTCTGACTCTTGTTCTGATACAGGTTCTACTTCCATCATTTCATAAATCTTTGCTTTCACTTCTGTGTTATGGTCAAGTGAAAACTCAGGCTGTTACTAAAATGTCACTAAGCAGTATATACAGGATATACATTTGAAAGCTCTGTCTAAAGATACAATTGATTCAGCTGACCTTTCTATAGCTGGGAATACAGATATTCTAATAGTTAATGCAGGAAGCTACAGCATGTGTCACACTATACTTCGACTTGCTTTAACCTTCCAGTGCATGTCTGTTTTAAAGTAAAAAAATGTCAGTACCAGAAAAAATAAATGCACCCAAAAACTATAACTATAATGAAACTTAAGAGACTTTTCATTTGCTGTCAGCCAAAAAGCACAGGTTAAAAGATTAAACTGAAGCTCTTCAGTAAACTAGTTATGAAGGGACAAAAAGAACCTTACAAAGTAAGTGTATATGCAGATGTCCATGGCAAAGAATGCAGAGCAATTTACAGATTATACCTCAACCAACTTTAAATAAGGTAGCCTGGGCTTCCAAATCTCAGTAGCACAAAGTTCCCACAGGCTGAAATGTAATTTATCTTGACTCAGTTCTCTCCCTATGAAATAAATGGTGCACCTTGCCAAGAAAAATGGTGGTCACTGTGCAAGGGGCATTACAGCCTTTCCCTCGTTCATGTATTGCCACAACCATGTTTTGACTAAGACATCAGCTCTCCAATGTTTGCCTCGTTTGATGGTAAAAGCTAACCCTGACTACTGCATGCAGAAAGACAGACAAATATTAAGAAATATAAGCAAGTCCCCTTCTAACCATGAAATGCTTGTTGTTTGACCTAGTAAACAGTGCTTAAGAACATGCATTTTTCAAAAACATTGCCACTGAAACATTATCAATCCACCAACATACTTCTATATACAGCTATGGGCACACACTGGTTAGCTAACGGGAAAGCATTTTCTGTGTAAATTAATTGCTTCTTCTGGAGCTGTCAAATATATAAAGCATACAAAGCAGCTAGAAACCATCCAATAATAGTGTATTATCTCATAAACACAACCTTCATTAGGAACAACTTAGGAAAGCATTACAGTGTGTGCAATTTAAATTGTGACTCTTTTGATACAATAATAGAGGTTTGTCATATCTATAACATGTAGGTAACAAAGAAGCATTCAGTCCTAAAATTTCCCTTAGATAATTTAAATGCATATAAGTTTTAGAGTAACAAATTAAAGCTTGGAGACTCAGAAATCCTGTCTGGTGAATAAGTTTAATAGTTTGTGTAGATGGAGAGGGATTATGTGCCAAGGCAAGAAAGGCGAGGTTGACAGCTTTAACCCACCTTCACATTCTGAGTTTTAAAGCTGGTTCTGAGCCAATTCAGGCTTCTGCTTTATGTTATAATGTGTTATCCGCTATTTCCAAGAATAACTGGAAAAAGCAGGCAAACCAATAACATGGCAGACTGCAAGAGGATGGGCAGATCAGACTTTTACGAGGGAACCGTCTAATGGAATAGGTATTCTCACGTGAGATTTCTGCTATCTTTCCTGCATTGAAGAAGTAGAGAAACTGTAGGGTCAAGCATGAAGTCAAGCACCGACTCTTGCAGTAGCACTTTGGAAATCAGAATAGGGTTCTTCAGTTTTGTCCATAGCTTTTTGACTGAATCACAAACAGTGAAACAATTTAAAAGTCTGATCCTCCTCTTAGATAACTCAGCAGTAATGTTATTGTTTATCTATATGGGGCAACCAATCAAAATTTTAGGTATTATTTTTCTCTGTTTTTCCACCTTCAAAATGGCGTTCACCAAGAAAAAGTTCCCACATCATCTTCCATGTATACTTCAGTGACTTGCATAAGTCTTTCTCCACAGTCTTAGTCTTCCGACTTCAAAAACCCATAACGATACTTTCCTACCTCAATAGAACATCAATCCTGACTACGTAAACAACTGGGATACACATAAGAAAATTAACCTTTGCTATGTACTATTCACTCACTGGTGCTGAGTACAGAAGCAAAGGAACAATTTCACTAGGCCATTATCATATATTAAACACTAGTTGGTAGTCAGTGCTTCACCAGAAGATGCAAAACATTGCACAGTGAAACAACTGCATCAATCTCAGACTGTTAACGTGAACAGCTTCAGAAAGCAAACACTTGAAAATGTCCCTGAGAAACAAGACAACCTTCCTTCTACCAAAGCAGAAATTCCAGTCTAAAAAATATACCAGATTATTCTTGTGTATATGGTAGGATCAGTTAGGTTTTAGCCACCACATCTTAAAGTTTGAAAAATCCATCTTTTTGCTAAGTGACTGTGAGAAATGTTTCAGGATTAAGGAAAACCAGGCTGCTATCTAAAACAGTCTACAGCTTCTGTGGACCTACCTGAACTCTGTCCAAGGGACAGTCATGGAATTGTAGCTGGAGCATCCCAACTCACCTAGGGTGACAGCCTTGTTTATACAGCCTACAGTTAATTACATGCTAAAGCTCAGACTTTGTAATCTGTGTTATCTCTCTTAATTGTTTTTCTTAAATCTGAAACAAATGTCACAGAACATCCTCACTTTTCAGCATGAAAGCATAAGAGTCAGATGGAATAATGTTCAGTCCTGGGCAAATGGTACACTCGCAGGCTCATAGCTTCTGAGGCAGTAGGTGGTCCATTCCAGAGGGTAGTACAGGTTGCATGGGCTCTCAGTGGGCCATACAACATTGATATCCAACTGTAGGTAGCCCCAAGCTCTCAGATCTTATTAATCATTATATTGTTCATAGAAAGGTTCTGTTCCAGTATCTTAAAGAGTCTCTGGAATTTAGTAAATTAAAACTGTTTTCACCCTCTGACACTAGAACAAACATATTCATCTAAGGAAACCTCTCTGTGCAAGTGCCTAGATAAGAAAAAAGCAAAAAAAATAAAAATCCCTAAATCCATTGTTAATAAGGTTATTTTCTCTCATAACATTTGTGGCATACGCTAGAAGCACGACTATATTGTTACAAAGGCACTCACTTGGATGACCTACATAACTCATTCATGGCTTTGCTGCTTATGAATCTTTGATACATCTCTCCAAAAGAGATGTCAGTAAAACGTTTACACCACACCTTGTTATCCAATGCTCTGTTTTTATAATAAATGCAAGTTGTACCTTAAAGTAGCCAGAATTTCAATACATGAGCTTTTCAATACTGAATTAAATTTCTGCCACGACCTTATAAAAGCGAACTGCAAGATTCTAAAACAGGTACAGAGTATAATAAATCTCAAACATTCCTTAGGCAAATGTATAAGTATGTAATGGGGATCAAAGCTGAATATATAAATCCAAGATGTGAAAAAGAACACAACATGCTCAAAGTATCTAAAATTACTGGCAATCTACCTGTCTAGTGTCAGACTACCAACCAAAAGATGAAGAAGGCATATAAGGGGAAAAATAATATTTTCATAATACAGGGGAGAAAAAACAAAACCCCATGTGTACAATGCTCTTAATATGCCAGAGCCTATGTATGCATCTATCAATCAATGTATGTATAGGGAAATATGTACCAAAACCCCAATAAAACACTAACATATAAAGATAAAACATCCATATATATTTACAGCAGGACACTGACATATAATGCTGTCCTGTATCTACAGTGACAAAAATAGGTTTGTAGGCAGAGTAAGATATATTTTATTAGGATAAATGTTATAACTGAAAAAACAATCAGGCATTCGTGCACAGAAATCCTTCTTTGGGCAATTAAAGACGGTATAAATTCAGAACTCTATCAGCTGATCTACAAAAAAAAAAAAAAAAAAAGGTAGTAATGCTACCTGAAAACCTGTTTTGCTCATGTCCTTAGGACTTTGCTGATACAGTAAAATATCATTACCTCTACCTAGATATGTCTAACAATTTTCTTTAATACAGTTATTGCGATTTCATGAAAACTGCATTAATTGAACAGTGCATTCACTCAATTTATTACTCAATTTCTCAACAAAACTTCTCTCAAGAAAAAAAAAAGAAGAAAAAAACACAAGAAAAACCTTCTAATGCATATCTCAAAAACAATGAAATTCACCTCTTTGTCAGGATACACAAAGAGCTATTGAGGGATTCTTTCAAACACCTAACATATCTGTCCACAACTAAAATTATGAACTAAAAATGAAAGGGGAATAACAGAACATAAAAGCTACAGTACAAGAAGAAATTGAGATTTTAAGACTTATATGAACCTTATTTTAAATAATTGTCAAGTGAAAGTGCTTTTTAGAATGTTAAGCAGAAGTTTAATCATCTCAGTTGGAAAACGAAATGAAATACCAAGTAACAAAATTTCAGGTTATTAGCAGAATATTATTGCAATTTCAAAGTAAAACAAAGTGCTTCAGTTGCCTGAATTTAGGTAGAAAATATTTTGTATAAATTTTGTATGCAGGAATAGATTAGGAACTGACCCTTTAAAAAAAACTCTTCTAAATTTGCGAGCTTTGAGTGATTGACTTTCACCTCTGAAGCATTTTGGTATCAGCTAACCACAGCATGCTGCAAAAGTGCTTGACATTGAGAAGATTACATTGTATGACATAGTTTTACAATAATCAGCATTTAATTAAAAGTTACAGGATACAGTTGATACAAATAAAGCTCTAGGTTACCTGAAGAATGAAAATGTTCCAGGCGCAGGGTATTATTTTGACTGCTCTGTCTATTGGATTACTGTTGGATTAATAGACCTCCTGGGAAGAGCATTGTTAAAACAATTTTCATGGCAGGGAAAGACATTTCAAATACAAGTGTTAGTGGAACAGGCATTAAGGCGCAGCCGTCACCAGTAGGTTTTGGATTTGTTGCACCAAAGAAGAGAAGAGTGAAGACACAAAAAAAAAAAGAGACACTGCTTATTCCTCAGTTCTACAGATAAGGAATGGAGAAGCAACTGATTAGGAAGTTTTGAAGAGGATGTAGGCATGCCAGGAGAAATGATAGAAAAATAAATTATTTTAGTTTACAGGGAAAATAAATTGTACAAAAGGTGACCAGCAAGTACGTAGCCTCCGATAAACTGAAAGTTGAATACATCACAACTTTAGTTAGTGGACAAGACGACAGACATGCTGCAGGAGAGTCCTTGGCAGAATTTGGAACAAGCAGAACTGGAAACAAAACAAAGGTCTGAGCTGAGGTTTCTATTGAGGGACTATTGTTAAGGACATATAACTGTTTGGTTTGTCCTTTCTTTACACTATTGTTTCTGACATGACAGAGAAACATTCAAATCTAAATCAAGGACGAACCAAGCAGGCTGTTGTGTGCTATAAGCATCATATGGTATGATGTATTCACAAAATTGTAAAGTGAACCTGAAGCAACAAACTGCCTGTAACATTTTTAACTAGAATTAAATTATATTTAGTCTCTCAAGGTAGGATTAATAACAGCAAACTAATTTATGCTCCCTCTAAACCAGTGGGCAGAGAAAAGCAGCCAGTATAGTAATAATAATGTCTGACTCAATTGTCTCCAGCGCAATAAATTTAGATGAGGTATCCTCTATGCAAATAGAAAACAGATTTGCTGGGCTGTGTCAGGCCATACTGAGTAATGCTCCTTGTGCTATAAATTAGTGTGATATGAAATCCATCTATAGAAAAAGCATTCTTTTTTGACCTACACTACAAGATATAACTTTATATAAGCGACTGGATGGATAATAGGGGGTGTAATTGTCAACACGTATTTTGTGTTAAAATTCTAATCAGTGGCAAGGTAAGAATCATGTATTCAGTGAAGGTGTTGGGTTTGTTTTTTTTTTTTTTTTTTTACATACAGGAGTGAATTATTATAAAAAAGTAACAACACATGAGCTCTAGAGAGCTCAAAGGCTGACCCTGGTAAAACATGCAAAGCCTCAGCTGAGTGCCTGAATCTGCTGGCTACGCCAAGTAGAGTGAAAATACTGCAGGCACAAGCACTTGTAACAGTTTCTTTAAGTTCTGCTTTCAGTGCAGCACAAAATTCTGCAAGAGGCTCTCCTGTCACTTTTCTGCCCATCTTTAATATGTTAAGAAAACTTCTTTGATTTTCAGAAAACAAAATGAACAAAACAAAACAAAAAGAAAAAAACCCAGAACCCAAGCTTCTCTTGGCCCCCTAATGGCCAAGTGGAAAGTTATCAAAGGAAACTCTCAGTACCATTCTACACCATGACATTATTTAGATGAGACTGAAGGACGCTAATATGTACGAGCTGGCAATGGTCCCTAGACGACTCTATATCAAATAAACCCAACCAAAGCACACTGTCATGCCCCTCTTCACGCCTCCTGCCTTGAGCACGAGTATAGGTAACAGTATAGCACCTGAGAGGTCACCTTTCCAGTTCTTTCATGAATTCTAGGCATGATCCACACATTGATTAAAGTCCTGCTGCATTACCTGAATGCTTTTCCTTCCTAAATTAAATTTGGATTGCATGAAACAATCAAAGCCAGCGGGTAGCCCAATAAGGTTCAGTGCATGCAAGTGTATGAAAAGTGGGTATATCTACCAGAACAAGGAGTATGATGGAGAATCTCATTTTTCATACATTAAAAAAAAAAAAAAAAAAAAAAACCAACTCAACAGTCTGATTTTGCACGCATTGAGCAGCTTCTTCTGCTGAGTGGCACCTTACTTATTAAAGACTTTTACAGATTCTGTCAATCTCCCAAGTGAATAAGGCACCACCATTCACCATTGCGAGTATAGCCGCCTGATCCAAGGTGAAAGAATTAAACTGTAATTTTCCAGCTTTGCAAATCTGGACAAGTGCCCATACAGAGCTTCCAATGATAAGGCTAACTTTGAAGGAAACAAGGTGAGAAGCTGCTATGCATTTGGAAACTGACTCTCCAGTCACAGCAACATGGGACTTATGTTTATTTGAGGAAAATGATCTGGATTCTCTGGCTGCCTCACCTTAACAGTAAGTTTACCAGCAGCTCAGACATGGAGACTAGTTAGCAATTATGCTGGGACAGCAAGACAAAATTGCTTGCATTACCCCAAAATATTATACTTGGATCTAGAATCTCCTGAATTCCAACAGGAACTGAACAAAAGCCCAGAGGCTTATGTTAAATGTGCAAACTGTTACCTGCACTGATAAAAAGATGTACTCTTCTCTCCATTCCATTTTAATACTCACAAGCTGGTTGTGAGAACACTGGCATACTGTATGTTTGTCTTCTTGTACTGAACTGTACGTCCTCAAACTAGAGAAACAACGTAAAGGCTGAGAGCATTACAGCTTTAATGTCAGTAAAAGTAATTGCATAAATGTAATTCCAAATTATTCGTATATTACTGCTGTCCATATTATTACATAAGTACATTTCACTAAGGTCAAAGAATTAAATTCACATTATATTGAAAGTATGACTACTGTTTCAGATATACAACTCACTGTCCAGGTTCACCCCAAAAGCCCTCAGACCCCAAAATTCATAATCACTGATGGCAGAGTCAAAAAGAACATAAGATATCAACAAAAATGCATATGTTGCTTCCTTGAGCACTCTTAACACCTTCTAAACATTTGAGAAACAGATTACTCAAATCAGAGGTTTCAATAGATGCTGTAATGCTCAAAGGATTTCTCTCCAGGAATTTTTCTACTCCCCTGTCAAGCCAGCATAAAGTTTTACCATACACAACTGTCTATAGCAACATATTTCACAGCTTATAATTATTATTTTACAGTTTTACATTGTCTTATATGTATCACATTATTTGAACATCCTTTGGATAGCTTCCTGCAATAAAGGGGTTTTAATCATAGAATGGTATGTTTTGGAAGAGAAATTTAAAGGCCATCTTGTCCGACCTCCCCCTGCAATGAGCAGGGACATCTGCAAATAGATCAGGTTGCTCAGGGCCCTGTCCAGTCTGACTTTGAATGTTTCCAGGGATGGGGCGTCTACCACCTCTCTGGGCAACCTGTGTCTGTGTTTCACCATCCTCATAAAAAATTTCTTCCTTAGATCTAGTCTGAATCTACCGTCTTTCAGTATATAATTAAGCACAACAACATAAATCAGAAAGGCATTTCAGACCTGAAGCATGAAACAACTATGCACCTGTTGTGTTAACTTTATGCTCAAATATTTTGCTAGTGTAATACTGCAATTTGTTCATTTATACAGATAATAAGAGAACAACTTGTGTCTCTGGATTTATGTCCTGCAAAATATGTACTAAAAAAAATACTTAAGTCTTACAAAAAAAAACTTAAGTATTTAGCTAGTTGGTTTTTTGGTTTTTTCTTTTTTTTTTTGATAAGCGGACTGACCTTTTAAAATCTAAAGTAAATGGACATCTGCAGTGTTGCAACTGAAATATTGCAACATCACAAGGCATTAGAAATATGAACATCACAGGGCATTAGAAATCAAAACTGAAATAGACTATTAACTTACCGTAAACGACATTGACTGCCTTTGCCTTAACTGAAAGATGGGCCAAAAAAAAGGTGACAGACCAAACAATGAACAGGGTTTTGACCAAATCCTGAGCAAGGTCTCTTGTATTTGACCCATTTTTAATCTAAAAATGTCCTTTAGGCTGTCATATAAAATATAAAATTCTTTAATAGAACATTATAGCCTTTAACTATAAGCTGAACTACAATAAAACATACATGGTTTTAATGCGGAGATTTTAGCATACACGTTGTTTTTAAATCACAGATTTTAAGATAGTAGAATATGCAAAGTGAAAATAAGTTCATGGTTTGTGATGCCATTTGCACACATCCAGTATTGAAGGAATCACAGCACTCCTGGGTTGGCTGAAAGATAAGGGCTATCAAGGCAAGCTGTAGCAACTTAAAGCAATTTAGAATAATACTAATATTAGTTATTAACTCCTGTTGGAAAAGAACAACACTAATTGCATAGTACAAAAACAGCTCTTGTGCTCCAGTGACTCAGAAAATCTAGAAAATATTCATGCGGGATTGATTCATTCTTTCTTTTTCCTGGGGAAACACCTAAAGAAGATGTGCAGAGCTGGTATTCTGAAGTCAACAGTTTTTTACATTGTATAACAGATGTCCAATTATAGCCAAATCAATTACATATTCAGGTCTAACCTACACCAGGCTGCCATCAAGTATATCTTTAAAGTGTTTTGCAGTTGCGTGGTACTAATGTTGTATCACGATGTTTACAAGCACTGAGTAAATTCATATTCATATCACTGCAATTCTGGATTTAGATTGGTGTCATGTACAATTTATCTGAAGTAAATGTGAACTGTTTGGCTGGATAGGATGTGGCTGCGCAATTCTCCTTTGTTCCACCAGCAGTGATAGCATATTCCTCATTCTGCCGACAAGGAGCTTTCTCTACTGCTTCCTTTCAGGACATTTGAATCCTTACAGTTTGTTTCATTTGCATTTAGTGCTTTTTGAATGTAGGCATTTTCTAAAGAGAAAAATTCACCTTGCTCTCTTTTGGAAATAAGCAAAAATCCAATTACAACTGTAAGGTTAAGAACTTCAGGCTGTACCATGTCCTTAGCAAATGGGGAAATGGTGATTTTGAGCACGTACACAAGGCATTAGCTCAGACACACAAATGCAGCACCATTACAGAGGATCCTGTCAAGTAGTTAGATACCATTATGCATCTGCTGCTCAATATTCTTGTTAAAAATCCTTGGCTCTTTCAGAGCTTTGCACATCTGACTTTGTCACAGCACTTGTCCCAGAATGATTGAAATTGAACCTTAATATATATTGGAGAAATCAGAAAAGTTACAGATAAGCTGCAAGACTAGAACTGTCAGTACAGAATTTTAATTTTTGACTTATTCAATGCAAGATTAAAGCTGTATCCTTTCTTTCTGTCTCTATAACATTGTAAATAATGACACGTACCTAAAGACAGTGACAGCACAGGGCATCATCCTTGACAATACAACAGATTTGTTACTGTTCTTACACTGGGGAAATTTCTGCTTAAGTGAATTTATCAAAATAGCTGTATTTATAATCTGAAAAAAGCCTAGAGTTTTTTTGTAATTTTATGTTTTTCATAATCTTTACTCCTACAAACAATAAACTGGCATAATCCCATCAATGTAGTTATTAATACAACATATGTTTTTACCTCAAGTTCACGAGTAATTTGACCCCACAAGGACATTCCAATGTACACTATGAGACTTCTTGGTGAACTTAAATTTCCAGAAAACAAAGCAAAACACATTACTGACACATCCAAATTGATCTGCAAGAAAGCTGAGGGGCAGGGGAAGAAGTTTCAGGGAAGTCTCAGCTATCCTTTAGTATTTTCTGTGGAAAATTTTAACAATTATTTTTTATTTTATACAGTATTTTCCCGTCTATCACTGCGTTTGAAAATGTTTGAGACAGCTGCTGATCTCAAATGAATACTTCACAGAAGCTAAAAATCAAAGCATAGTACTAAAGAAGCTTGAGTAACATACTCATTCACATATGTTCATTGGAAGGAAAGATCATTGCCTCTCTAAAATTGGAACGTCTGAAAAAAATGCAGGTATTCCAGCATCTGCTTATAGCACACGTGTGGTTCATTCCATAGACAGTGATTTTTGCTACTCTAAGAGAACACAAATTAAATTTTAAAAAAATTTAAAAATATTTTCATTGACTTATAATTTGCAGTTTCCCCACTGTGAACTTCGTACTGATACTTTTTTGTGGGTTGCCAGGTATCAGTTTACAGTCAGCATGAACAAGTGGAAAACATTTAATTTCCACTCTGTTGCCCTAACTCATTTTTCAGTCTTTATAAATACCATTAACATCTAATCTGTAATTGAAACCCAGGTACTGCCTTTAAAATGGATCTTTCCCTAGTCCTCATATCATTGAGTTATTTTAATTGCACTCCATCTTCCTACACAAATTTTCTGAAGGGAAGATTTTCTTCTGCGTCCAAAGAGATGAAATTAGGACCTTGCCTTTGTATCTTTGTATATATATTTCAATCTTCTCTTGTCAGCCTTGACCTCCTCCATTTTTCACTATGGAAATCCACTAAAAATGCTGCACAAAAAGTCAATTTTCCTCATTAATAGCATTTACCCTGTCAACTCTGTTTTTCTTCAATGGCTTTCTCTTTTTCCTGATTTAAATACAAAATCGTCTTCCTATATCACCAGTTCCATGTGCACTGCTAAGGTGTCACCCTCTTATTTTCCCCACCAGTTCTACATCTACTGAATTTTCAAAGATCTTTCTATAGTCTCCTTTTGATACCATCTTCTATAGTTGGAAACAGTTCCTAGAACCACTCCACTATCTTCTTCCTCTTCTCCAAATTTTACCAGAACCGTGCTAGACCATGAAGCTTATAAAACTTTTGTTCAAGGCAAGGAGTAGATGGGACCCAAACACTAATCATATCACAAATTTTTGCTTCTTTCCATATGAAGGATTTTTAATACTGCATGTTTAATCTTATTGCAGACAGTGCACACACGGACACAAGTCATATGTGCTAGAACAAAACCTGTGCATAGTTTTCTGCTGCATTTGTCTATTGTGCACTGTGGATTCCCATTATAATTTCAAATTTAAACTGTTCAGCATTTTAAAATCTTAAAGTCACATTAGCCCATTTTTCTGAACTATTTTCTTTTTTCCACGTATTTTTCATTCAAAACAAAAATAAGTCCCTGTCATTTTCAGTTGAAAGCATACAGAGACAAGTATGAATTTCAAATTCTTAGATGACTCAAAAAGGGCAAGACAACATCAGCATTTCTGACAATTCTCAGTAAACCACTTAAGCTGGTTATCGTCAAAATCTCTTTCATAACCTTTTCATGAGACTTTCAATTAGAATACCCCAAGATGTTTAAATCAGAAATATATTGAAGCCCTGGGCTTTTCAACATCAGCAGTTAGTTTTTATCTTCTCTATTATTCAGACTCAACCTTTCTACACACTTCATTTTGTACTTTAAAAGCCAGTTTCTTTTTTTTTTTTAATATCATTGGTTTCATAGTTACTGGTTGTCTTAAAAGAAGTCCTCAGACAACTCTCACCTCATTTGGGAATACACACAAAATCCCCTAATTTCCCCCTACCACAACTTCTTATGACAGTAAAACTTTTCAAAACGACAGAATACTTTTCTTTTAATTAGTCTTACACTCTTACTTTTACTTATTCTCACTTTTACTAACTCTTTCCTTTTTACTTCAGTGGTACCACTAAGATGCAATTCACCATTCTTCACCTTCACCCCATGGACTGTTTCTCAGAAAAGCATAAAATGCCAGAGCATTACAATTTCTCTTGTGTGTTGGAACCATTTAAACATGCAACTTAGTTTGTTGTACGTAATGCTGAGATATCTGTAACAAAAACTGTATTATCTCATTAATAAATGACTAATAAGGTTCAGCTTGTCATTTAGCACCATAAGTCATTGCTGAAATTGTACTTTGCAATGAATAGTTAAAACTGAAAAATGACCCCAAATGAAAAATGTTGATGTTCAAATAATTAACATTTTAGTAGTTCCCATTTGAAAATGCCCTGTGACTCTTTTCCGCAGACGTCCTCAAGAGCTTTATATAGCCTCACTTAAGGGAACATGTAATTAGCCAGGATTTAAAAGGTCCCACTGGCTACTTGAAACTCTATGTTAATTTCAAGAAGAAACCAAAGCCATTTACACTGTATGGTTTAGTTTTGTGACTGAGATTTCCTAATATAATAACAGAGGTGCTGGAAATCCAAAGAAGCTTTAAACAACCAGGGAACAATGTAAAGCCAGAAGTGAAAATGTTTAAAGAGAAGTAAAGAGGATTTCAAATCCATTTTACACAGCTGCATCTGCTGTGACAGTTTATTAAGCTGCAAGGCAAGGGATTTTTTTGTCCCTTTCTGAAATATTTACCATAAGCTACATAGAATTGTCACAGTGTCTCAAGTAACTGCTGTAGAAAGTTAAACATTAGCATTCCCAAATGAGAACAGTATTTGATTGATTCAGTGAGTGGAAGGGTGAGCAAAATCAGACCAAAATGGAAGCCAACATGCAACATTCAGATGTGTGGAGGGAACTGAAAATGGCAAAAAAGCTGGAGGCAGGAAGTAATAGGCTTTGTGCACTGGTGGATAGAAAACAGCTGAGAATTTGCCATTTTTCAAACAACTTCCAGGCTCTGATGGTGTACCAAGCAGAAAGCGTGTATATTTGAACCTTCCTTTTTGCAGCAGAAGCTGCACAATTTCATGAGGGCTTGAAAAGAGTTATGGTTTCTCTCTGAGGAAGTGACCACCTTGTCTCAGGAGAGTGATATGTAAAATGATGACCTGGAATTTGTTTCCTTTTTTCTGAAACTATTAACATAAGATAAGATCCTTTAAGCTGTACCATTCAGAAGTGATGTATTACTGGATTTGGTAGAAAAACAGAAACACAAAGCCCTTCATCTCCCAGCTAGGCCACCTTTGAAAATATCTCTCTCAAAACCACCTGCCAACTGCAACAAGCTAGATCTGCCATTACCAAGCCTCCAAGACATTTTTCTTCTAGCTAAATCCTTCTTTACTAAATCCTTGTTCAATTTGCAGTTGTGTGAAATAAGAGAGTCACTGGTGCGCATAATACCAAAATAAAAGCTTGGTCATTCAAACCGGACATTTGCTTCAGCAGGTCAGTTTCAACACTAAATTAACCACAACAATGCCCGTTTTTATATGTGAACAGAGCAGCTATGTGGGGTAATGCAGAGAAGAGACTGAGGGGAAAACGCACACAAACAGGCAAATCCTGGCTGCTTGACTCCTGAAAACGGTTCTGCAGAAGTCAACAGAACTACCTTTGCAAATCAGGCACACGATATGTGACCCCTTGCTTTTCACCCTTGATATTTCAAGAGAAATCATTGCAAAGTGTGTGTGCCACACAGCCAGACCCTGGAATAAAAGATATTGACCTTTAAGAGCTTGTTCCTAATTAAAGTTACCCATTTGAAATCACACAAGTAGTTCTGGCACCTTTGGTCATTCATGGATATTAACTGTTATCTGAAAAAGCACTGAAACAAGGTCTGCAGTTGAATGTTCTTTAAAGTTCTGCTCTTTAAAATAAGGAAGGATTTGCCCACAATACTGGTAATTTTCTTTCAAATCCTCTGAAAATATTTTCAACACTTTGTTTTATAATTACCTATACCAACACTGAGATAACAAACAATTATGATGCTGCTAGGAAATTTTGACATTAAATGTTGCATTAGAATTCAAAGGTCCCTCCCAAAGTTTCACGATCTACATCATCACAGGACATTTGATTTCCTTCTAAAGGCTGATCTGAGCCCAAACTCTTAACAGAGTTTCACTTTTTATATGACTTTTTCTTTCAGGAAGAGGGGTGGGGGGCTGAAGCATGGGAATCAAGAGGATTTTTTTTTTCCATCCAGTTATGACTTTCATGAAATTTATGGAGGAAATATCTCTGAGTCTTGTCAAAATTTGCATGAGCAGGGAAGGGAGAAGTTCAGCAGTAGCAGATATGGGGCATACCAGGCTTCAGATATATTTGAAAATCAAAACAAGATTAATAAAGTGAAAGAAGGTTAATATCTTTCAAANAAAAAAAAAAAAAGAATATTGGCACTATTTAGGCTGGAAAGGAAGAACAAATATCAAAAGGTTAATAGGTTAATGTGTGAAAACAAAGGTCTTCCTTTCTGAAACCAAATAGCAGGGGGAGAGTGGGTGTCCCTAGAATATTACACCCATCCAAAGAACAATAACTCGTTTTCATCCCCAGCATGAGCAGCATCACAAAGCTCTCCTGTGGCCCATTTTCACTGAAAACATCACTGATTTTTTTTTTTTGTATTTACACAGCAATGGAAAGTGTATACACTGGTCACAAGAGGAAGAACTAAGAAATCACATTCAATGACAGAGGGTGGAATAATTACTTAATTAAGTCATAACTGCAGGAAATGAGGCAAATTCATGAAATATGCATTTTTCCAGGCTTTTACTCTGCTGCTTTCATCTGCAATATGCATGCTAAAGGAGGAGGAGAGAGGCACGTGGAGAAAGTAGAGTGGGAGAGCATAAGGGAAGAAGGTCTCTTTGCTGCATCTGCTTTGCTACTTAAAATAAAAGATTAAAATAGATTTTTAAAAACAAGTTTCAATTAGTTAATGTCACGAGGGATATTTTCCTTATATACTTGTGATCTTTAAAACTAATCTTTTTCATATATACCTTTATATATAAAGTTCTATACTTAATATATATTATATAAATGTAGGGGATCTAATGCAGCTCTGATATAAAACAACTGAGACTTAAAACTGAGGTACATCCGTGTCATGCTCAACCCATACACTGAATGCTATACACTCTGTGTCTGCCTTTCAGATGCTGGGAAACAATGTTTTCAGATGTTCTCCCTCTTCATTCTGGGGCCCTGTTACTCTGTAGCGTAACCTTCATGGTTATTCCAAATTATTCTCTGCTTTTCGTGGCACACCGGCATCTGGGATGTGTGTAATTCCATCTCACTCGGACTATTCAGTGAAAGAATCACCAAAACAAATACCAACTTTTAGCCTTTGGAGGTGTTCTGAAGTATTATTCTCCTTCTAAAATCTCTTTTACATTGTAAACAATGTGGAAGAAAGAAAAAAAAAATTACTGGAAAAGAACAATTAAGAATGTCCCACACTGAAGTCCCACTAACAAGAAAAGATGATAGGAAAGTCATCACAGAAACTTCTGAATGGGAAAGGATGAGGAATAGGGTGCCAAGAAAGAGGTCTCTTCACGTCTAAGGTGCTTATTTTGCATTTAATACAATGCTCTTGACATGGTATGAATTGATATAACACCACAGTTAATAAAAAGTGGGAAGCAGTAACATAGACGTTCCAGGAAGTGACCCTGGATACTGTGACACTGTTGGGAAAGAGTCAAGATTCTGCAAGTCCTTGTCACACCTAACACATCAGTGATGCACGCAGAGTAAATTTTCATGTATTTACCCTCAGCAATACCGCAGAACATCAAACACAGAACTGACCTTGAAATAACCAGGATATTTACTTTGAGTGCAAAAAGCAAGCATCCTTATAGTAGATGATTTCCAGTAGCTAGTTTTATCAAAGCAGGTTCAGTAAACCAACAAGTTGGGAGGGATCTTTTTGACAGCCCACAGCTTAATCTCTGAGGCCCTTCATAATGGGGATCCTGCATTTTTAGCACATCCATACAACCACGTACATCTCCAAATAGTAAAGAGCAGTGCAAACCTAAGGCTTTTCAGTGACGGAACCTTCATTTAAGAATACTGATACCACAAGGACCACAGAAGGGCCACACAACAGTAGGCTTCAAAGAAATACTCTAGCATCTTTTTCATTTGCTCCCCTTCTAGCCTTTAACCGACTTTAGTTCTTCTTCCATGCCTCAATCCCTGGGTTGCAATTCAAGTAAAGGACACAGCAATCATGTGGAAGGCCTGTGTGTTAAACATAATACTGGGTTCCACTTTGAGGGGTTCATTTTACAGGTGTACAGGCACTGAAGTTGTTATTAAACCTTTCCCCTGTTGTTGTTTGAGTTTATGCATGAAGCCACTGTAAAGACGTATTTTTAGCCTCATGAAGTGTTTTCCCCTTCTCTGCTAATTATCAAGTACCTGACTGATTGCTTATGATTGATGACTGATGGGGAGAAGGTTCAGCAGGTGTTAATCGTTTGGTTAATGTGAATGGCACAGAGGAAGGAAGTGGCCCAGAATTCCATCAAACTATGCTTGCTTCTGTTGCCTGTAAATGGTTTTCTCCATGGCAGAGTGTGTATGAATTTGTATTATGAACTGAAAATGGAAATTTCTGTAAGGCGTTATTACTAAAAAAAAGCACATTATTAAAGGAATATGATTATTTCTGAGCTTTGCTTATGGAAATTGTTGTTTATTTAAACTTTCAAGTGACGCAGAAGGTATAGTCAAGTGAAAAAGAACTTCAAGTGGAATAATCAAACAAAATACTACAAACTGAATTCAGTATTGGGAAAAAAATCTTGCAATGTAATATAAAAATTATCCCAATAACTTCATATAATTATGAAGATAAATTAATTTATATTAAGTACTCAAAGTTTTTTTGAAGTTAATACTCAAACAGGAAGTCATCTTAAGAGAACAATGATTTCCTCAGACACGGCGTACGAAGCTGTTATTTAAACACAAAAAAAAAGTGAAACTGATTTCTAATTAACGAAAACACAGACCTACCTCTCTGATGTCTTCTCTTTTGGTGACTCTGTGGTCTTGTGGTTAATTTTAGATATTCATAAGCATTGCTCACCATCCTATGTTTATTTAGCTCTTCTTAGAGGATTATCCATAAGGGAATAGGCTGGTGTTTCTGCCTACATAGCACTTCCGTGAAAGAAATAAGGAAACATAAAAAAAGAATCTTCCGATAAAACTAGGGTTTATATAATCTCATGTAATCTGTTACATGCATGGAATATACACAAGTGACTAATCCACTTAACAGAAGTTTTAGTACCTATAAACTTGTAGAGTAAGGATATGAAAGAGATTACCTGAAAATTTATTATTATTATTATATTTTAGTTTCATTTGTATATTCTATAATAGCTATATTTTTTTAATTCAAAGTGAAAAATTAAAAGGGTATGAAGTATATACAGTTATATATAAATATTTACCTCTGGCTATACCTAGCAGTGAATCCTCTTCTATGGAAACAATAAGACCTTTTTCTAATGTAAGACTTTTTACAAGAAAATACAAGGATATGTGTGCTAGCCAAAATTATGAAACAAGCCAAAAAATCAAGCTAGCTGTGTTCCTTAATGCTAAAATGTGTATTTATATTCATTTCTAAATGGGGATTATACAAATTTGTATTTGTAAATCAAGATACGTTTGATGCAATCATCTCCTATGAACTATTAAATAAGATTACAACCTCTGAATCTCCTGTCATCGTTTCATTACTACAAGTGTCACTGAAAATCATAAAAGCCTACTTCAGAACCTTTTGGAATTTTAGCCAGTAATTCTATGATAAATGAATTCCAAACTCAAAGTTTGAATCCTGTTAATCTAACACTAGGAAAAAAGAGTTTCCCAAATTAAGTACAAAACAAGATCTTTTGCATCTACAAAGGTACAGTAGTTGCGTACATGATGGTTATTATGTAATTTCTTTTCCGTTTCAGAAATGTGAATTTCAACTTACGGAAGCATGAAGGACCACATGCTGCTAACATCAAGATCCATTTAGTTTTATCAAAAGTAGCTCTTGGGGTTTAGAAGCAGTTAAGAATTTTAGGTACAAAATTCCTGTCAAGTTCCAACAAGATTTTCTAGCTTTTGTAAAATCCTATCTTCTCTACCACACCGGCAAGTCTTTTTTGAAAATCTGTTGGTGAAACTGATTCCTTTTGCTTTTGAGACAGAACGATGAAGTCTTATTACACACAAGGAGAAACCTTCCTTCTTCTAGATTTGGAGTTCTTGTCAAGATTTGGGTTGGACTGGCTGATGAGACAATTGACGGATGTGCTCTCTCTCACCTCTCTCTCCAAGAAGAGTGGGAAGAGAGAGAGAGAGAGGTATGCCCTAATGACTAAGCTAGCTAGTTCTGTAGGAAAAAAAATTATTTTAGCTTAATAAAATTTGTGAAGGCTTTTACTCTAAGTAGGAACAGTAAGTTAGATATATATCCATACATATATATATATATATATATTTACCAGACTTCAGTATGTTCAAGTTGAAAATCCGTGTCAGTGACTTCAAGGAAATTGGTAGACAAAATAGGGCTTTTTACAGTGAAAAAGATGAGAAATTTGAGACAGATGAAGACAGCTTTTAAGTAAGTCAAAGGTTCAAAAGCTGAATTTCTGCCTCCTCCAACTCAACTAAACAAATATTCCCAAAGCAAGATTCTTGTTGCTTTCAGTAGCAACTAGGTACAACTTCAACACTTGTAACAAAACTCAACAATGAATGTGAAGGAACAGGGAAACTACCAAAAACCCCAGGCATATTGATGGTCTTGGCCACAAAGTTGCTGAGGTCAAGACTTCAGAAACACAGGAACCTCAGGTAAGAGCACAACTGTTTGTGCTGCATCCCAAACAGCTCAGGGCATGCATTTCTAAATTACATTTTTCTCTAAAGAGAAATTTTACAATCTCTTCCTAAAGTGGCTGTCAGAAACAATGATTTCCTGACAGTGATATGTGACTATCACAAATAGTGCTTTCTGAAGGCAGTACTTCTAGTTACTATGTACCACATCAAGAATGGCAGGTTTATAGAGGAAAACATTGGGAGCTACTATACTTAAATAGTGTAATACAAACCACAAATTTCCCTTGTTTGGGTTTGGACAGGTGCTTTTTTTACATACTCCAAAGGAAAATATTCTGCAATGGACATGCATATCTGTAATATATGTACACACACGTACATGCACACACCAACACACATATCTGGAATGCATTAGTAGGATGTTATTTCCTCAGCTTATCAAATGTTGTCACGATGACTTTCCTACTTCATCTAGACAAAATATTAAAAATTACACATATTTCATAGCATGCATGCTGTTAGCATTGTTACTTATTTGTAAGAGTCTGATTACATAGCCAGAAAATCTCTGTAACCAGCCTCTGAAAAATAGCTTTTTATGTAAGGATATTTCAAGTACTATTGTGGGAGCTTCCATCCTTTCTTCACAAATTATCAGTTATATTCCACAACTAATCTCTTTGGGGGCTTGAATCTTTGGGGAAATTGGCTTCATGACAATAATTTCCAATAAGCAAACTAGTCTTGTGTTGTTCTGCTATGAACCTTCACTAATGAAAGAGGACATTTCTTATGAAATGAAAAAGGACAAATAGGGAGGAAAAAGAAAGTTACCCACTTTAAGCTCTAAGACTAGAATGTTTTATAATGTATAATTTATAGAAAAATGTTTCTGCTTATTAAAAAAAAAATCCACATTTTAATAATGGAAAATTACAAGATTTAAGTATTATCATTATTATTACAGCCAATTGATTACTAAATGTTTCTGACAACCACACAATCCAGTATCCAACACACTATTCATCAAGCCAGTAGTGTATTGCCTTTTTAAAGACATGCTAGGGACTGCAATAAATAGCAGCCAAGAGCAAGAGTGCAAGAGTATTACTCACAGGACGTAAATTAGTTATATGTGCACAACCTGAAAGAATTAAGCAAAAATTTAGTAAAAACCTTTGAAGTATTGTCAGATGAAAGAAGGAAAATCATCAAGGTTAATGGTACAAATATATGGAGAATAAATTATGAGTAAACTGGATTACCTAGGATTCTTAAAAGTGTTCAAACTATTTAAATGAAAAAGCCTAAGTGACGCTGTATTTCCAGTGTTACTAGCATAGCCACAATATGCTTAAATACATTAAAAGGATGTACTTATTTTATATATTCATCCTTAAAAATCATATTTAAAAGCAATGCAAATCCAAAATAGCCTTAGTTTTTTTTTTGGTCTCTCTCCTTTTCTTGGGGGATTTTGGGTTTTTTTTTCCTTTTGAAATTAAGTCTGTAAATAACACTTATTGCTTCTAGGTGAACTGAAGTGTTGTTACATCAAGCAGAAGAAAGGAAAATTGATTAACAATGCAATATTACCAACCTCAGATCATCATCATTACCTTTTCTGATGACCCCGGTAAGCCTGACATTACATTGTGATCATTAGAACATTTATCTGGTCTGCCTAGCATTTAGGATTTACATTAATCAAGGACCTTCTAAAGCTTGACTTTAGAATTCAGTCCACCAATATCATCTTTAAAGATGTTCCTTTCTAGCCCGCTATCATTACTGCTTGGTTTATGCTTTGAAGTATGAGATGGTTTAGCCCTAAGTAATTTTATCCCATCTAACATAACTGCACATGTTCTCAATACCCATATAGACATCCAATCGCACTAAGCTCTTTACCTTCTTGATATCTCATAGCAATAATTTCCATAAACTTATCATATATTGTGTAGAAAAATATTTCCATTTAATCTCTGTCACCTCTCTCTACACAATCATCCGTTAACCTCCCACAGTCCCATAACCAATCTTCTGCCCCTCAGAAAACCACCGCTTGGCATTCAGACCCCCAGCAGGTCATTCGATAAGCCTCACTAATTAACTGAGTTCTGACCTCAGTGAAAGCATTCAACAATTTATTTTTCTAATCCAGTACACCAGTAACATTGTCTTAGTATCTAAATTAATTTGCCCTCTGTGTTCCCCAAAGCCATCACATTTCCTGTTTGCTGATTTTGTGTCACCATGTGTACCATCAACACATCACCTTTTCATATGCCTAACACCAATTGTTATTATATTTCTCTTATTCATCTATTCTTCTCAGTCACCCAGCCCAAAATGATTCTGTGACTTGACCTAAATATAACATGTTTCTTTGGTTCCTTCTCCAGAAATTCATATTCCCCTACCCAGGCTGTTTATTTATCCCATAATTTCCTGTGCTCATTGTCTTTTCCTTGTTGGCTTCACCTAAAGATTTTTCAAATAAATGCTTCCATACTTTTTGGTAAAGTATTATATCTGTATAAATATATTGTGACCAGACTCTGAACCTTCCTGAAAAAGGACAGCAAAGGAAAAACAAAGCTGATACAGTGCCCAAAGAGCTGCTTATTGATCTTACCAAGATTACCAAAGTATTGGAAAGTAGAAGCTGGAGAACTTCATGCTTAGTGCACAACAGTCCCCGGTAGGCTTAGTCAAGGATTAAGATTCTAGTTTCTTCTGATTTACATCCAGTATAAAGTTTCATTTATTTGGAAAGGAAAAGAACCAATCCTCATAGCACTGTTAGTGATCCAAACCAAACTTTATATTACATGCGTCCAAATTTATTCTGTTCAAATTCCAAGTGCTAGGCTTACAACTCCAGCTGACAAAACCCCTTCCTCTACCCTGACGCTATTATATATATACCCAGCCCCTTTGTCTTCCAGAACAGACTTAATTTATTCTATTGTCCTCTTCCTCTTTCAAATGATCAGTCTTGGTAATTAAAACTGAACCATAGCACTCAGTAAACATTACTGGAAAAGAAGATGCCTGTGGCAATCAATGAGATCAAGAGAAAGCAGGAAGACAAAGTATGACTAACGTGAAGGTGATACAGAGATTCCAAGAACAGTAGAGCACAAAAGGAAGGCCTAAATCATTCCGTCTTCCAAGAAACCAAGTCAAAACAGACAACTATGGACAGAGAGCAGCACAAACTAACATTCATTCCTTCAAAATATTGTGGACAGAAACAAACCATCAAAGTCTCTGTGTGTCACTCATACACAACTTATTTCTTCTCTACTTTCATTAGGAATTATTTTGAGATATTATCTACAACATGTGAGGGGTTTTTTTAAATAAATTTTAGATTATACTTGTTAAAATTTGACATTACTTCTGATGGCAAGATGCTGATTAAAAAGTAAATCTAGTTTCTTTTGTCATCTAATTTGTCAGAATGACACATCAAGTTAGTCATTTTTAAGTGATATTTGATTGAAATACCATAATTTAAGCACATTTTAATTAAATAATTTATGTGCTATACAAGTAGACTATAATAACAGCTATGTTTCCTTGATACAGACACATTATCCTAGCAAATATTTTCATGCACATCCTTGAAATGCTTTTTTTTTTTTTTAACTTTTTACACACATGCTTGATGACTCTTTCTTCGTCAAGAAATCTGCAGTTTAAATTAAGAAAACACTGTAACTGAATTACCTTTCTAATTGCAAAGATTTCACTCTGCCTTCAGGATACGTGAGCAAATAAGAAACATATTTAATAAATAGAGAGTATAATTTACTTTGGTTAATTTAACAAAATCCTGAAGGACCATGATGTTCTGTATTACCAGCAGGTAAATCTTCTGTGAGCCACAGTAAAATATTTTGCATCAACAAAGCTGGACCCCACAATTAAATAATGGATTAACTGAGATACATATAAAACTCTATGTGCACAGTATTATTAGCTGTGGATGGTCTTTGCTGAGCTGTGTAGGCTTTGATATGACCTTGTCTGGCCACTTATTAAAATCTAATTCTCTGTCTTGTCACAATTGTCTGTGTGTGTCAGTTATAGGATTCAATTACATCTGAATAGTAGCCAAAAAATATTATTTTCTCAACTGAACAAGTTAGAGGGTTTTTTTACTATTATTATTTATTTTTAAGCAGAATTTATGCTTTCGATTTGTAATACGAAGGCTCACTTTCATAAATGAGCATACCAAATCTGGCTCAAGAAAGATATTGTGACTACTAGTATGCACCTTTGGAATGTTAAGGGTATAGTATTTCACAAGTAACGTCATGGTTACTAAGCTGTACCCTGTGAATGGTATCGGGATAGCATTAAAAAGCCAAAGTATGGAACCACTCAGCATTGCTAATCCTTGTAACAGGTCTTAATTTTTTTAAAACTTAAATTCAAAACTGAGAGTTCAAGCTATGATAACCTGCCCCATTCAGCACAAAGGAACTGACCTTCAAGAACCACCACAAAATAAAAGGAAATCTGTCATTCTTAGACAAGAAAATTCAAGCCTTATCCTTCCTGCATTTAACAAATATGATCAGTTGTTCAAATGTAGACTCTAAATTATCGACTAAAAATACCCACAAAAAGCACAAAATCATACCAATATGTATAATTAAAGCTGTAAAAACAGCCAGCATGTGAAACATCTAAAGTCACCTTTGTGTATAAAAACTGCTTTGGCATGACCATCTCCAGCATAGGAATTATGGGCCAAATGCAAACACTTTCATAACTATAAACTGTTAAGTTTACAGCAACATGCTATATATAACGTATATATGTACATATGATTTCTGCAGAATGTACCTTAAAAGCTACACTTACTTTCCTGATTTTCACAAAAATATTCCTGTCAATTTGAAAAGTTATCATTGATGCCAAATTCCGTCAAAACAGCGTAGACAGCCACTTGAATTTTTATTGCTTTTTCTCTTTGCAAAGTAGTATATACAACTTAAACATTTTTTTTCTACAGCAGATTCTATAATATACTAAGCTGATTGCAAAGGTAAATCATTAATTCAAGCAGTTCTTAACACTCTTTAAAGTAACCTAAAATATTAAAATGCTCTGTCACTCATGATAACAAGTTTTGAGATTTATCATTGCCATAGATGCATAGGCTCTGTAAGTTACAGATATATTCGCTGAGGAGAAGGAAACAGCCCCTTTCCAGGGCACTGGTTTCTTTTTGAGAGGATAAGCAACTTATGACAGAGACAGTCCTTTCATTTTGAAGAAAACCAAAACCCAGCAGCTCACAAAATGAGATTTTAGGATAATTTGAGATGGTCCATTCAAGTAGCTAAGCTCATTAACAAAATAGGTCATTAAGCTTTTATGAAAGAAGCTACTACTGAGCTTCCTTCACTGAGTTATTGTCTATAGTTTATTCCCCTAGCTTACAGACTCTGAAAAAAAACTCCTCAACAGAGATGGGAAAAAACCTTGATGTAATCCCAACCCAAAATCAGGCTTAAACTTACAGCTCCTCATAAATGTGATAAATAAATTGTGTGTGTTCCTTCTTGACCACCCTGATTTTTAACTTATAACAAAATCTTTTTTTCTTTTTTTACTATTTTCATTTAAAACTAAAACTGCACTATTCAGCATATGAAACTCTCAGTCATTAATATACTGCCCCATCATAAAATGGATATTATGAAAAAAACCTCTGAATCCTAACATTGCAGAGGCTAGACAGTGACTGCAAGGATTTCTTTTTCTTCCGTGGATTTAACACATAAAACACCTCAAAAATATTTCAGATATCTAAAAGACCAAAGGTAAATAATTCTGCACAATTATTTTGAAGTTGATTTTAGTTTAGCTTTAACTAAGAATTCCATGCAAAAGTCAAACATTGAAGTGTACCATCTCTTAAATTACAGAACTCAAATTCTGCAATTTTAGTCTTTCTATGTAGGTGCATCAACATCCCTGGCACTAACCAGAGAATGTAATACTACAGAATTAAGTGATGGCCAAAGCAAATTAGATTTTATGGAGCACTTTTAAATTTTTGATGGACTGTACTGCTCTTAAATGATATTGTATATTTTAAAGGACTGTCAGTTGTTTGACAAACATAAATATTGCTATAGCAACAGATTAACAAGAACTACAGTCTAGTCTTTAAAAACAATAAATTAGTTTTAAACATAAAGTTAAAACATGTCCGTTTGTAGTAGCTCAGTTTCAAAACAATAAACCATCTGCCTCATTAAATCATCAAGAGCACTCATCCTTTCCTTCCTCTTGGCTAAATCTGTTCTTCTCAAAACTGTTGAGCTGTAGCCAGGCCTAATTCACCATCCATTCAAGAGCTGTTCCTCCTCTGAATAGCTAAGCATCATCAGCTGGCTCACTTACTAACTGCCACCCTTCTCTTGTAGCGGGAACAGAGAATTCATTTATTAGTTTCATACTCAGGAAAGTGAATACCATATGTAGAGAGCAGCAGGTAAAAGTGGTAAATACTCTAATTGCCCCCACTGATCTGCCCCTTCCAGAAAGTATATGTCTTCACAAGAAATAAGAAATACTATCAGTGATTCTTTGTCCTATCGGAGACTAGCAAATATCTCCGCTCAAGAAATACATCTTTCCAGTTAGACCAATTAAAACACTGCTAATATTCCCTTATGAAAACTCCAGCAAACATATACAAACATGTCACCTTAGAGACAGCATTCTTGATTTTTGTTAACCAGAAACAGACCTGCCACATAATCAAGATCTTATTGATCTTATTGAAGAATGAAGACAGGAACCAGAGGAAACAGACAAGAATTTGATAGAAAACTTAAAAATATAGCAGATTTTTTTTCCTGCAAGAGAAAGAACTGATTACACTGCAGCAGAGTCCTGCAGTGGTAAATCCCATCCAGAAGCCTTGAACAGAATAAAAAGTAGCTGAGTTTTTATATCAATACCATCAAAGTAACAAAAGACATAAGAACAATTACCAGTGGCACTAGGATAAACACAAAACACTTCTCAAAGGCAGTCAGAAAAGGCTTTGAAGAGAGTTCCACAGGGAAAAATGTGCAGAGAAACTTTGGATTTTGCAGAAAACAACCTAATTTCATGCAAATCCCATGGAACATTTCTGGAAAGATTTGTAAAAGTCACATGGTCCACCCTTTGCTTAACAGCAGACATTATCTTCCTTACATGTTCATGACAAATATTCGACTAATAGCTGGTTAAAAACTTCCAAAACCAGTGATTCCTTCATCTCATTGGACAATTTTCAACAGTGCATAACTATGGACAAACATGTAATGAGATGGTCTCCTTAATTCCAATCTCCTTAATAAAGAAAGTAGCTTAACGTAGATGGTTTTGTTTATACATGCAGATAGGAAGTTTTGTATTCCTTTGATAACATAATATTGATGATGTAGGTTCAGTTTGTAATTCATGCTCAACCCTATATCCTGAAGTTATTCCTATCTAAGCATAGCAGCTGTCAGCAGGATGCAATACAAAAGGGAGAAAAATGGAAGAACAAACAAACCAAAACAAAACAAAAAGAAACCAAAAACTTGTTGAGCCAAATTTTCTTGTTGTAACCTCAGAAATAACTGCAGGCCAACCAGGCTTGGCATCATGGACAAATAGGAGAAGAGTGCTTCCAATGCCAACACAGGAGTTGAAGTCAACAGAGAAACACCTGCGAGACGCCTCATAGGCAAGAGGACAAGCGGAAACGGGCACAAACTTATACATAGGAAGTTCCATCTAAACACAAGGAGGAACTTCTTCATTTGAGGGTGGCAGAGCACTGGAACAGGCTGCCCAGAGAGGTAGTGAAGTCTCCATCTCTGGAGACATTCAAAACCCACCTGGACAAGTTCCTGTGCAACCTGCTCTAGGTGGAGCTGCTTTGGCAGGGGAGTTGGAGTAGATGATCTCCAGAGGTCCCTTCCATCCCCATATCATTCTGTGATTCTCTGAGTCATTAATAAAACACTGAAGAGAACCGGACTCAGGAAAGATCCTACCCTATACAATACACATCTCCAATCTTACAATGTACCACTTATAAACTAACTTTAGAAATGTTATAGGTTTTAATCGGCAAAATGCTCACTTCCCCTAGCTCATAGAGAGCATATATTTGTAAGGAGTTAACCAATATTCTCCCTTGATCCTTCAGGCTGCAGAAGGGTACTACTGGAAATCCTGGTCACTTTTGAAGATTCTGAGCACTGCCATTGACTTGGAGCATGGTCTTTATTCTAAGTGGTTTATCCCAAACAGTGCCATTTTAATCAGTAAGTTTACCAAACTATTTTATTCCAGAAGAAGCCATCTTCCTTTGGACACTTCCTTCCCTCTCTGTACCCATTTATAACTGGTACATAGTAGCTCTTCCCCCCCCTATAATTCCACTTCCTTTTTTCATAACAGTAATAGATGCATCTGATAAGTCATAGAAAAGTAAACTTGACAACATTTGCTACTTCCAAGTCAATTTCTAATCTGTTTCTACATTGACTCTTTTGCTCCAGTTAACAAAAAAATGATGTCTCTGAGCTCATATCAATTTTAATATTTACAACCTGTCAAAATGATTCACATTCTTCACTGAAGTCTTAGCTCAGGTGTTTCATTGATCAGCTCCCAAATCCCTTTCTTTAATATGAGCCTTAAATCAATCTCTTAGAGAGGGCAACATCCCTCACAGAAGGTAACAAAGACACTTTTAGTACAGATAAAAGCAGAAGACTTAATTCTTATTTAGCTAAGCACTGATCAATGACAACACTTTCTTAAGTTTCAAGAAGCCTTATATAAACAATCAGCTTGCAGTAAGAAGAAATGTTGTGGTGAGAAGGTCTCTTTTTGTTCAGCATCAGTGTCAGGGTCCATCTTCCCTTATGAGAATGGGTGCCTGCCTGCCCCATGAGCACTCCCAAAGGTGAGACCTTAGTACCACATAGATTCACTGAGCCTGTTGACTCTTCCCCACCTCTGTCAGCAAAATGGGAGCACACAAGAGGCAAAGGCAAGTGTAAGTTCTCAATTCCTCTCCATGGGAAAAATCAAAGTGGTGCTGGATGGGGCTGCTCAGGTTCAGAAATTAAATGTTCCTCCAGAAACCAAATAACATGCTGGGTTGTTGAAAAAAAAAACCACACCTGTCTGCAAGCTCAAGCACTATAGTAGTTCATTGTCTTCTTACAGCTTTACATTCCATTTCAAACTGTGAAAGACCAAAGTCGAAGGTTGAAAACACAACTCTCCAGCCCTGAGGTATTCTGCCAGTCCTGAGACAAGCAGCCCACAAAAGTGCTAAATGTTATGCCTAGCAGTGATCTCAATGGGAAATAAGAAAAAATTTTGCTTTTACATTTCCGTTAATCAATTTGTTCCTTATACTGAGCCTTATTTTATTAACTTAAACAGATAAACACACGTAGATGTCCCATTAAGTTCAGAATGAAGGCCAGTCAGCAAAATCTTGCAATTCATCAAATAAGGTCTTCCATATTGAAATGACCTCAGAGATTTTATAGGCCCTTAAGTATCACAGCTGCATTAAATATCCTCAAACACTTAAATCTTATCCTTCAGACAATACAGTTAGGCCAATTTCACATTTAATTTCTCCCTCTTATAAAGTTTGACTTTTCCACCTCAGCATACCTTAAAGATTGAAGACATTCTTTGCAATAATAAAATAACTTCTTTCAAGGATATGAGAGATAATTTGATGATCATTCTTTAAGGCAGGAGGTTAAACCTTTTTACTGTGAAGTTGATGGCATAAATTATATCAATATATAAATGCTCTACAGCAGCTTTAATATCATTTTGTAACACTGACTTCTCCCAGTTGGTCTGAAACTATGATGAGGTAAATCTCAAGGTCAGAATTTCACAGTAGCATCTGTCTCGTTTTTATAGTCATTATCAAGGAAGAACCTTCAGATTGATTTTTACAATAGTGATGTAAAGGTTAGGCTTAGTTTGAGGTCATATCCAGTGCTTTTTGGTTTATTTTAGTAAAATGTATCTTTATAGCGTTAAGAATAATGACTCTCAGGTTCCAGACCTTGACGGACAAGAATTCAGTTGAGATTCTTACTTAAATGTCATGTAATATGCACTTACACTGCTGCTTTTCTTTTTATCCTTCTTTTTTTTTTCCAATGAAAAACAAATATTTTCTTGTTTAGTGGATATAAAGCAAGAAGAGTGATAAAATCTGTTTTGCAAACACATCTGGGTGAGAGTGCTTTTGCTCCTCTAGATAATTCTTTCAATACAGCTACTCCCATGAAAAAGCTGTTCATGTGGGTGTGCAGTGAGTTTTTGTTAATACATGATTTCAAGACCTGGGGACTGAAGGAGCTGGCACCAAGTGGCCCGAGACTTGTAGTAAAATGGTGGAAGCTGGTGATACAAAAGCAGAGCAAAGGCAATCTGGATTGATTAATAGATTCCTGAATTTGCAGCTGTTACATCAGACACATTTCTTCTGGCTTCCTGCAGTTCTTAATCAAGCTAAGCATCAGCAAGAGGCACATTTGCAAAAGCATCCTAAAAATGTGAATATATAAAATGATGCACTTGTGTTTTTATACATGAATTGGTAACTATCTTTTAGTAACTAGGGAACAGCATACCTACTCCCTGTATGATTACATAGATACTGTTTAGGTGTCTCCTGTGGAGATTTGTTGTCTGGTAATACAGATTTTTACCATTTCCCAGAAGTCTTACTAAAAAAAAACATCATGAAATGATTGTTCTATATCCTCTTGCTGTCACTCTTGTTTCTATTTCCCCCACCCCCTGAGCTGTTCACCACTATAAAAGAGATAGTTACAAGTTTCAGAAGTGTATAAAAGGGCCTGAAAGTTGAAAATGTCCCTTCCATACCTTTCTTTTATTGAAAAATGTTTGGGGCTTGTGTTTCTTAACTTAAAATAAAAACTGCTCCCTTGATGTGTTTTTTATGACATGTTTCACCCCAGAGCAAATACTGATGCTGCTAGGAACAGGGCCTTTTAATGGAAATAGTAACAAACCTCTAAACTGCAGCATTGCTAAGAGGTGTGATTACAATTGGTTTAGGTTTGGATTGGGACCTCCCGTCTTCCATCTATCTATAAACTTTAAAAGTAGTGTCATGTTTACAAAGAAGGTGAAAAGATAAATTCAAGTTGCTGTGCAAAATAACAGGCAACAATATAGCTATAATCTTCAAAAAAAGCCTGACAGAAGCAGCATATCAAATCCTGGTGTAAAAAAAACATCAACGATAATTACAATGAAGCAGCTTCGCTAGCGTCAACGTGCATAGAAACGTGGAGCAACACTTGATCACAAGATATTAAAAAAGAATAAATGGGGAAAAAAAAGATAAAATGGAAGGTTTCTATTTGCCTTTAGGTGTAACAAGTCTCCAAAGATTTTAAGTATTTTAAAATCCTCATATTAACTACGGATGCAGCTTTAAAAAAAAGAAAGCTAGACTAATGTTCCATCACAAGATCAGGATCTGTATTTTAACACCCTTTACTACTAAGAACAGTCAATGCTTGCTGAGAAACTGATGTAAGTACTAATTGATGCTTTATGACAATATTAAAGATTTTCCCAGAACAGAAGTTATTATAGAAAGACTATATATATCTAGTTATCATTTTAAGATTTAAGCTGTGCATATGCAAAGACCTTGCTTTGATGCACCAAACTCCATACCAGTTTATCCTACATGACAGAATACTTTCAGCTATGAAATCTTAGTGAGAGGTGAAAAGCCAAAACAATCCCAAACACAGACTTTTTTCCTAAACAGCTAAGAATACATACAATCAAATATTGGCCCTTAAAGTGAGACCACCTTACCATAGGCTTCACTGAAGCTAGAACTGCATTCAAAACATTTTTGGGTCTGCTTTTCACTCAATAATTAATAAGGATTCTTACCTTTCATAAATGTTGAATTCTTCCCACAACACGAAGCACCTCTTTAGATGATTTAACATATGAATAAAGTTATTAGAATAACTCAAAAATGTATTTGTCGGCAATAAAATATTAAAGTGTAGAACAGTATTTCTTGCTACCAACTTTCACTGAAACTTCACTAGCTAAAATATAGATGTAGCAGTGAAATACAATCCTCTCTTCATTCAAAATGCCATTTAAAATTCACCTGTTCTGTAAAGCTCACGTCTGCTCACTCACTGGTAGGAATTCACAGCCCATTCATCGTAATAATTCACACTAAGGACAGGGGAAAAAAAAAAAAAAAAAAAAAGAAGAGCTAAAAAGATCTGCTCTAACCATCATCTTCCAGGACTTTTGAGTAACTTTTCCCGAGTATCTGATTCACTATATGTGTATGGGAGGGAAGAAGAAAGAACAAGGTCACTAACAGGCAGTTGGACAACTTCTAAACTAAAAAACTCTTTACATACATTTCATTTTGGTCTCAGAGGAAACCAGTGCTGATTTGTGACCATTACCTATTACTGCCATAGAGGCCAAGCACACCAAACACTAGTGTCATTGCACCAGTTTTCACTAATTGCTGTTACACGAGCCACTAAATAATTAAAAAATAAATAAATCCGCATTGATTTATTAAAGTCAGAATTATTATTATTTTTTTTACAGAAAAAATAATAGGTGGATGCATGGTATGCACACGTATTGCTAACTGCTTAATTCCTTTCCTTTAATCCCATTACACCAATAACATTCATCACTGATTCTAGTCAAATTCAAATCACAAGTACCTTACAAGACTAATCTATAGTCTCAAGTGTTCCCTGAAATCCTCCTGTGAATAATCTTTACTGTTTTGTTACTTCTTTTACTTCTTTTAACTTCTGTTACTTTCCATTAGGAAAGCATGAAGTTTTTATGACTGAACTTCCATTTGTTTCTGTTTTAAATATGGAATTAAGTGAACAAATTAACAAATTACTCTTTTTTAAAGCACTAATAAAGGCTATTTCCATAGGATAAATTAATTATATACCTACATATGACAACATGCACATGTTCCGAGCTCTTTGACGTGTAAGTTGTGCTTTAAAATTTTATCACCCACCTAAAGTGACAGCTCATGAGATTTCACAATAACCACTGGACATATCAACTTCTCATCTTCTCCAGGATTGGCAGAGGAACTTACAAAACTATCTATAAATAGCACATACTTTTTCTTTTAGCATGTAACAGTTTGCACCAAATATCAGGTTTCATGTTTTTGCTGAGGGTCATTTGGCAAAAATCTTCACACTTCCAAGTTGCAACTCAAATGATGTAAATTAGTAAAAAGACCCTTCCAAACTGAACCATTCTATTGCATTACCTAATTTCCAATAGTATAGTTTTCAGGGATTAAAACTATAAATATTTAATAGTATTTATAGAAGTCTAAATATTTAGCATATATTTACCAGATGTCATTACAGTCCTCCTTGAGTTTAGAGGAAAAAGTCTTTGTTTTGATCACAAAATCTCAAATAAGAGTTTCCTGAAAAACATTTTCTACTCTGTTCTGAAGTGGGAGTATGTCTCACTAGTACATGGACTTCTTCACATACCACAGAGATCTTCTTACAGGTGCTCCAGAGTGGTTACATCTATCACTATTTTCAGGAGCCATCATCTGTTTAATAGCTAGAGCACGTCAGAAGAGAGGAAAGTGGAGGGTGCTATTGGGACCTCCAGTCTTCTAAGCCTCTCTCACAGTCTAAAATAAAAAGAAATTATTCTTTATTGTTGGTGCTAGAAAGGCCAATTTCTCTTTTAGCAGAGACTCTCATAAGCTCCCATTTCAGAGCACAGTATTCAGAAATTTACTTTTAATAAGGTTTAGATTGTCCCACTGTAATAGGGAGGCAATCCCAGATGTGGTCACTCAAGGTAAGAATTCTTAAAATCTTCATTTAAAAATTTGCTGGTTTACCATACTGATTCATGGTACACTGCCTTTACTAATTAAATTAATAGCTACACTTGCTTACTAAAGAGATTAACTTCTGCATTGCCCTCACTAGACAGGTTAGTTGCTAGGCAGCTCTCACTGGAGGTTTGGCACTATGTTCTTATCTCTGAGGACAAAGGCTGCTATGCAACTTTCTCTAGGAGAATAAATGCTACACTGCTCTCGCTAAGAGCATTCATCTCTGTCTTTATATCTCAATTGCTCTCCTTTAATTATTTTAATCACTTAGAGCATTCTACTGTTGCAAGCCTATTTAATCTAGAGTATATTTTGACTTATATGTTATGGAATTGCTTCCATTTTTTCCTCCCTTGTCAGTTTACAGCCTCAAAATGTTTCCAAGTCACATGTGAAGGTCTTGCACACCAGAGCATGCCACGTCTGCTGCTGTAGTAATATCCAGTCTGATATTTAAGCCCTTCTCAATATTTTTCTATCCACTGAACTGTTCATTGTCAAGTATTTGTTTGTTTACTTTGTTCATTTTATTCCACACTTCAATTCTTATCTAGGAAGTCATACCTTTTATTAACAGCCTCATTGTGCCAAATGCCTAGCCAATACAAGCAGCACAGCTCCCATGACTTCGCTGAGAATACAATTTATGCCACCAACATTCGGGTCTCCTTCCCTACCAAGCATCTGGACCTCCAGGTATCCAGATATGAGTGTACTAACTCCTTTTGCAATATCCAGATGATTTCCAAAGAGTAAGGTGCCAGTGTTGCCTTCTCATTGACAATCTGGCTTATTTTTCCTAGGGGCTAGATCCATGTACAGCCTCGACAGATCTCAACACAGCTGGTGATGCAGCTCCTAATCTCCAAAACAAACCAACTTAAAGCTAAAAACAACTAAAATCTTCAGGTTTAAGCCTCAACAAAAATTCGTTCCTGGACTAACACTATTCTTAATAAAATAACACTGAGTTTAAAAGTGAGATGTGTATCAGTGTCATTCAGAGCATGCTTCCAGTGGCTCTACGTGTGACACAGCAAATACTGAGTGGGAGAAAACAAACTGCAGCTGAAAAACATAGTCCTTTCTCCAGTTAAATTGTAAGTTATATAGATTGACTTTTAAATTTATTCTTTAATTGGTTTGCAATTTTTGCATAATCATCTCATGTGAATTTATGTCAGCCTGGGTTTTGATATTTTGCTTTTTGTCACGCAGCTCATTTTATCCACTTCTGAGTACTCACTATCCTCTAGATGTTACCTGTGTAATATAATTATCCCAGAAAGCATCATTTGACTAGATGGCCCAAACTCTAGAGAGATTGAGACAAAGAACCTGAATAATTAATTAAATATCTGTGCAAATTAAAAATCCTTGTCCAATAAAGAAATACTAAAATTCATATTCTTTGTAATTAATGTGAGCACAGGCAAGTTCAAACATTTCTATAAATCATTTGCCCCTCCTTTCACCCAGTTGTGAGAATAAGCAAGGTTTTTCTCAATTATGGAGAGGGGAGGAAAAAAAAAATTAAAAAAAGAAAAAAGAAATCCATCATCAGCAGGGCATGTTTTTCCCAAGAATAAACAAGAAAATTGGTCAGTTCTGTCTCTGAAGGTAAAAATATGGAGAATTTAAATCCAGGAAATTTATTAACTTCATAATAATAATATCATAGAATTTCTTAGGTTGGAAGGGACCTTTCAGATTATCTAGTTCAACTATCAACCTAACAGTGATAAAAACCATTACTAAATCACTTCTCTAAGCACTGTGTGTACCCATCTTTTAAATACTTCCAAATATCTAATCTAAACCTCCCCTGACACAACTTAGGTGATTTCCTAGTATCCTATCACCTGGGAGAAGAGACCAAACCCCACCTCTCCATAACCTCCTTTCAGGCAGTTGTAGAGAGCAATAAGGTCTTCCTTCAGCCTCCTTTTCTCCAGGCTAAACAACCCCAGTTCCCTCAGTCTCTCCTCATAAGATCTGTTTTCCAGACCCCTCACCATCTTTGTTGCCCTTCTCTGGACATGCTTCTGTTTTTAAACAAGGGCATTAAATGCCATCAAGGATTTTAATATTCTTCACCATTCAAGAAATTGGGAAGTGAGAAAAATAAAACTGTCAATTTTTCCTGTAAATATCAAACTGGTGATAGCTTAGAGAAAAACACAAGGCAACCACTTTTCTTGAAACACCTTTATTTCTTACAATATGTCAGCTTCTTTTGATATTTCAATGAAAAAATATTGAACATTCAAAAATTTGCCTGAAAAGTTACCTCTTCAGGGACATCCATTTGAAACATATTCTGTTAATGATGCATTAGTAGCTCAGAAATATTTGAGACTGACATTCATAATTTATACCATAAAGTAACGTATGATAATCTGTTTTGGTGGGGGTTTTTAACTCTTTCATTAACACATTAAAAAGTGCTTTAGAAAGACATGCAAATATATGCAGAGCAGACCCTAAAGTTTTAAGGCTCAGGGAAAAAAAAATCAATTTTTATGAATCTCCAGTATCCAAGACAAAAGTTCTGAGAATTATGTACAAAATAACAAATTATATCTTCTGTTATTTGAGAAAATTAAATATCAGGTAACTTTACTATCTATGTATGATAAACATCTGACTATTGTAATGATGGTAATTGGAAAATAATCCAGCAATAATTTTGGATTAGTAGGACCTTCAAACCCTCTCTCTTTTGTCCAACTGCTTGTTGTTTTTATATAGGCAAACACATTCATATCCCTAGGCTTTGCTCCTTAAGAGTTGCAGCTATGACCAAAAAAAAAGACAACTGAACAAACTAGAATCGTTAACATTCACCTTGGATACACAACAAACCAGTTTAGAGACATCCAACTTCTTAAAAATCAATAGAAAGCAAGCTGTACAATGGACAACACACAATAAAGGGTCTAGAATTCAGTACGGTAGAACTGGTCTAAGTTTTCACTTTCAAACAAAACACTTTGAGAAGAGGCACACCACAGGTTTGCTTGTCAGCTTTTCATAAATCGTTTTTTGAGCATGCCCTTTGATTATTTCTTTTTCTCCAATAGACTTCTCCTCAGAGCTGAAAGTTTGACTACAGTGACAAACCATAAGAGTTAAAGAAGCAGTCCCAAAAAGACCACTGAAAGAGATTTCTTAACATCTCATCAGGTAAATTTACTTTATGACCTGGTTCACTGCTTACTGAGAAACCATGAACTGTCTAAAGATTGAGAAAGAATGAAAAGTACTTGCTTCAAATACATGAGAAAAGAGGGAAGACTGAAAGAAATGCTCTGTGCTATTGAGAGATTGCTGTTTGCTCTATCCGCAAAACTTCTCTCACTGTAATATTAAGAACTTGACAATTTTAAATTTCCCTCTCACCTTCTATTTTTTTAAATTTGGTTCTCTCATAATGAAAAAAAACCCCAAACCTATACATTTAAATTAGATCTGACACCACTGCACACAAAGTATCATTTCTTCTTATACACAGACAGATTATCACCCAAGCATTCTCTAGCAAACATGAGAGAAAGAAGAGCATATATACATCTTTCCCAAACCAAAGTTCTTCACAGCACTACAGTCCTCAAAATAGTCCCAAACTTCAAAACCAAGCAACTAATTGCTGGCTTGCTTTTTGTACCACTTCCATGAAGGATGCTAAGAATTTCTCCTCTAAGTTTCTCTTTTAAGAGGAAAAGCAATAATGACAACACCCATGGAAAATGAAAGAAAGCGTTCAAGAAAGAATTTTAAGTAGTATCAGCCAATGTACTTCGTGTAAAATTAATTAGTTATTGCAGAATTTTATTTTAATTTTTTTTAAAGGAGGTTACAGACACCAAGATGAAAATGTTAGGAAGATGCAGAGGAGGCACACCTGAGAAAGAGAGAGATTGAACATTCAGAAGAACATTTAAGTCAATAGAAATAGCATTGAAAAATATCCTCCATACATCAACTGACAAAAGAAAAAAGTTGTACAATTTGTACTGTCTTCAGCAGAAAACTCACACAGATTACTGTGGGTCCACTGGCATGTTATGAGTCTGCCTGCTGTGACATCAATTGGGTTAGAGTTTTGTGCGTATTTCTGTACAGATATTTAGAGAGTGCTATTTCTGAGTTCATGAGCTGATCTCAGTCTATGAGCTTGAGAAGAATTATCACTGATCCTGTTCAAAACAATAGTAATTAGATAGCCAAGATTTTCTGTCTCTTCTCCTGCTGTTGCTTATCTTCA
This sequence comes from Nycticryphes semicollaris, assembly GCA_013400055.1. Lineage (NCBI taxonomy): Eukaryota > Metazoa > Chordata > Aves > Charadriiformes > Rostratulidae > Nycticryphes > Nycticryphes semicollaris. The sequence goes on along the minus strand of VXBJ01004560.1, from coordinate 282,998 downwards.
CCCCAAAACACTGCTGACAGCATTCAGATGTTTTAATTGCTATAGATTTTGGAATAGACACATTAGACCTTAAAATTTTCTCTGAGATAAGATGATTGGACATTTTTAAGTACATTATGCAGGACAAGTTTGCTACAAACATAAAGATTGGGCAGTTGCTATCTTTTTAAGATTATGTATAGAGCTTCATAAATCAAATATCTGAATGAAACTTTGCTTATTCTCAGTAGTATACAAGCAGATATTTTTCTAACAATATTTTACCAAAAGTATCTGAACATCCTGCTGACACAGTATTTCACAGGAGTCCACTGAGGCACACAATGTGACAGTAAAAAGAATGTGGAATATATGTCAGAGCAAATAATTCATGTAGCAGATAATAAAATCTAATGCAGATATAGGTTTTACCAGGGAGGAAGTAGCATGAGAGCGCTAGTCTCTCAAAATTAGTATGATTCAAAAAGTATATACAGTCACTGCATTGTGCTATTCATGGCAAGTAATGAGCCATGATAATGTACTGTGATATATGAAGATATTTAGAAGACTCGTAATGGTTGTTTGGAGTAAGAATAGCTTTATAAAATGGTTTATTTTGTTAGTTGAAATGCTTCTGAATCTGAAACTTCTTTAGCATTATTATATTTGCAAGATCTTTGAAAGAGAAGAAACCATCCTCATCAGTTGTTCTTGTTTAAATCTTAATCATGGAAGATTACAGAAAGAGAGCTTTTGTTATGGGCACTCCTGATATAATTCAGAGTGAATATAATTTTGGAAAAGCTTTATTTTCATTATTGATGTTCAGAGTTCATCTTTCGATCCATTGTTTTCATTTTTTTGTCACAATGATTAATCACACAGGACTTGTATCCTATTCACGCCCCAAAACTCTCAAAATCTTTCCAGAGTTTGAGATATATGTAACTAGATTTATCCCAAATAAAAAAAAAAAAGACAAGATGTACTTCTTCCCCATGACACATTTTTGCCACTACAGAGACTATCAATATCATTTGAATCCCAGTCTCTACCAGTTACCATCATCATAGCCAAACATCTTAATATGAGCAAGAAAAATCCCTAGAAAACCACGTAATTTTATAGACACGCACAATCTGGATTCATAAAACTTCAAATCTCAGGTTTAGCAGTTTAACCACAACCAAAAAGCACAGATCCATTTAATTATTTATTTACTATAAGCATAGCCAATATTTTAAAATATCTCATACACTGAAAATCAGTAAAAATAAATACCTGAGAAGTTTGATGTTATCCTGTTTTCTTCCTGTTCATTTTCACTAAGGTGAACCAAAAGGATATTACAGAGGAAGCATACATATCTAGAAGACGAACTACTTCCACTGAATGAACAAGAAAATTCATACTCTCAACAGCAAGGACTTAAATAGTGTCTTTACAGAAAAAAAAAAAATAAAAAATGGTGTTATATGGTGTTATCTATAATGGCACAGAAATTGACAACTTCATGTGAAATCCGTACAAAACCTGTACAGAGAATAGCTTCTGTTTAGTTACAAGCTTCCTGTGTTTAGCATGGAAGTCACATGAAATCATACAAACAACTTGATCGTCTAAGTGGATAAACAAAATTCTCCAAACTGAGATTTTGACCAAAACTTTTTCTTTAAAAATTAACTTTTAAAAAAAGTTTCAAATTTTCATTCAGTAAACAAAAACATCTTCCAGCTCTCTTTCCTGAAAAGATCATCTTTTAGAACCCTGCTGCAATGCACTCTGTGAGTCGTAACTTGCCCATCACAACCACCTTTTATTTCGTTTTTTTAGATAGCAGCCCTAATAATCCATTATTATTATACATTCTCTATCCATATATTTTCTTTTATTTTCCCATATACTTTCACCTACATTTTGCCATTTAAAGCACATTTTTCCAGTTTGGTCATTTTATTCCTGACATAACTGCTGAAAAATTTTACTTGTGTCCTGGTTTCATCTGGGAAAGACTTAATTTTCCTTCCAGTGATTGCTGTGAAGGAATGCCGATAATACGTAATGGTTCTAGGTGTTCTTAATTGATATTTACACTATTCAAGGACTTTTTACCATCTTCCATAGAAGAATAGACAGAACAATGGAATATTCCATAGACACGATGCTCAGTTTATAAATGGGGTTAGCAGGGAGGCAGGAATTCACAACCACTGCTTGGGACACTTCCAATTGACCAGGTGGTGAGAGTGACAAATACCATTATTATTTTATTATTGTTAATTTTCTTTTTTTGGTTATTGTTTCTATTAAATAGTGTTTATCTTCACCCATGGGAGTTATTTCTCCTCCCTTTCTCCTCCAGTTTTTTTTCCATCTACCTTCCACCCTTCTTGGTGGAGGGGGCGAGCATGCAGCTGCATGGTTCTAGTTGCCAGCTGGTGTTAACCACAACAATTTTTAAAGAAAAAGTCCTGTGTCTTAATAATTCAGTAAGTCTAGTAGGTAAGCAGGTGCCAGAGAAACACCGCCCATTGCTGCAGCAACAAATGCTTGGAAATAAATGCAATTGGGCCAAAAGTCATTCCAGAAGTTATCTTTCTTTAACATTATGTGAAATCAATAGCAAAAAACAGGCTTTGCTTGACTTCAAATTAGAAAAAGTGAATTGTATTGCTTACTCTTGTCCTAATGTAAAATTACTTTACTATCAGCTGTTACAAGAAATTTGGAAGAAGAGATCCCAGCTAAGACATTATATTTGGTCTCTACCTCCTATTTTTAGAGCAAGGCTTTAAAAATTATCCCTGAATCCAGATCTAAAACTTTCTAATTTACAGAACTATTTCTTAACATGCCTGGGTCTGAAAGAATAAAAGGAGTATGGTGGTGTTTTGTTTTTTTTCCACCCACTGGAGATGCCCCTCCTTAAAATTTTGTATGACAAGAATTATTCCTCTCAAATGCAAGCTCCATTATTCATAGAGCTCTAAGCAAAACCCTACTTAGAACAATCCCCTAATGTCAGTCAATGTGAATTCTGCAAGTTTAAAACAAGCAAGATTTGGCACTGAACTTCACCACGAAGGTACTGTTTTCCCCTTGCTCACTGTTTTAATACAGTCATACTACCAAAATTCTTAACGCATTATCACACAATTTTTTTTAAAAAAATGTGTTTTAGCAACTTAATTTCAGATAAATAAGACGTAACCCAAAACAATCTCTTGATAGAAGTTATTTTGAGATACCTAATTTCTCTTAAAAATAGCAACAGAAAGGAAATTCTCCCACTTCCTTTAATGTTGCAGATGTCTCCCTATCCCAAGGAACAGGTGAACTACAACTTTAGCAAAATCAGAGCTTAACTTTTCTTCCCCAACACTAGTATTTTATTTTCTGTTGGGATTCCTGAATCTGATGTTACTTCTCACTATTTGATTGCATTAGGTGTTCATTTAAAAAATAAATATAAGATTGAAAAGTCCAATCTAATATCACCATAAATGTTGAATTAATTTTATATCAATGTATATCTTCTTTTTTGCCTCAACACTGAAAAGGAAAATAAAAACCCTCTAGATTGTCTTACAAATGAACAAATGTCACAGCTGCTTAGGAACAGTTACTGACATCTCTGCAAATGGTATTTTCTGTGCACTTCATGGACCATTAAGATGATCTAATTTATGAATTACAAAGGATTGCTACTCAGAAATCTCAGTCCCTCCACTATTTACAGTCCCAGAACACTTAAAGTTCTCCGGTGACTGAAGTCTCACAGTAACAACTGACACTTCATTAAACCTTTTAAACAAAAACAGTTATCTGCAAATCACTCATGCCATGTTGAAGCAAACATTCATCTCGATATTCAAACCTGAGCCTACAAAATGACATGTCTGGCACTTTATGAACAAACCTCTAAGCCGTACAACCCACAGGGAGTATCAATTGCATACAGTATGAACAGCCTGGTGATAGAGACAGCTAAATTCCACTTCTTTTATACTAATATATCTGAAAACGGGGAAAATCACCCTGAAAATAATAGCTCTTTACTAAAAGCTTTAAGCAAAACCATAAAAAAAAAAAAATTCTAATAGAATTAGTTTGTGATGTTCTCAATCCATAAAACTGAGATTAGAAACTACTTTAATCTTCCTCAGCCATCCCTAATTTGAAGACAGTATCAAATACTGAGTGAATGTTTATGAGAGCAGAACAAGGTTGGGCTCCCTGCTTGGGATCACACTTGTTTCATTTTAATTAAGGAATACTTTGCCCAAGTTCTGTAGGCTAATACAAGTCTAATTGAAGTCAATACTAAGTCAAATATGTTGCCATATGTGAAATCTAAATTCATATCCTCAGCTCAGCTCAACTCACTTAGATGAGAATACTTTGGATGGACCTAATAGAGCTTGCAAAAGGACATGAACAGTTCACTTCCCTTGCAGTGTCCAGCTACCATCACCAGCAGACTGTGCTAGAAAATGAAAATAGAAAAGAAAGATACAATATCAGAATACAATGAAGGAGTCAGATGCAGTTAACCGAGTTCAATACGCACTCCTGTGGAAGATGGGTTAACTCAAAATATCTGCCTTAACACAGCAATGCCTCTGTGTTAAACCCCCGTTCTCCCCTTCCCTAGTGAAGAATGCCCAAAAAACCCAAGTGCCAATGCCACCACTTCTGCATCTTGGTTTGTGAACAGGGAGAGGATGATTCCCTCTAACACACAAAACTCAGTAAATCAAGAATTACCAAAGTCCTCCCATTTGTAAGCAAAAAGACACAAGGGAGGGAGAGGAATCAGAAATTCAGAACAAAAAGCAGAGAAGTTATGGGTTTAACCCCTCTGTGATTACAGCTGCCTACCAAACTAAGGCTTTACGCTGCTTTGCATAGACAGCAGACAGAGAAGTTGATGAACTGATCTGCATCAGTTTCAAACTGTCAACCCTAGAATCTAATTCCAATTTAACAGTAGTTTAAACATTAGAAGAGACTGCCATCATCACTCCTTAACTTCTGGAGCTTTCAAAAGAATAGACACTGAGTTGAATTAATTATTAGCCTTTTACCTCGAAGACCTGAGTACAGAGGTAAGAACCAGTATCTCTGAGGGTAGCTAACGAGACCAGTAGCCTATTTTTGGTCTCCGGTGTGCTCTAATGCCCCTCACACATTTTCTGGACTTTTTTACTTTTTTCTTGTTGGGTTTCCCCTGCCCTGCATCCAATTTAAATAAAAATTCAAGTGGTCAGGAATGTCTGACATCTAATCCTCCTTATGTTGGATGTTCATGACTGTCAGCAAAGTCAGAACTCTGTCAGTTGCGTAAAACAAAGCTACCAAATAAAGATGGCCTTAAGCCCACTCCAGATTTGAACAGTCTTGAACACAGGTGTTAGAATATAAGTGTGATCCAGAGAAGAAACTTGCAAGAGATGTTGAGGATTTCTTAAGCAGAACAAAGAGCAGGGAAGGAGGATTTTCTAAATAAAAGATTTGCTTGTTCTGTTTCATACATCTCTTTCACAGCACCAGTTACCACGATATTGGTTAAAGGCCGGATGATGTAGCACATAAATTACCTGCAACCATTTATACAGTAATGAAGTCGTACAGTTAAGTACAAATAATTTTTATTTATGCCTCTTCAAATGTGACTGTAGGACCTTTGATAATATTGCTAATCATTTCATACATTTACTCGAGAAAATAACAACTTGTCCAAAAATAATACATGCTTTGTTTTTTGCTAAATAATATTTTGTTAAATATAGTTTGTTAAAATGTACTTGCTTGTTTAAAAACAGTTAAGGAAGCACAAATGAAAGAGCTGGTCTAGGACATGTCACAGGGCAGTGCAAATGGCTAAAGAACATGTGAAATCCAGAAGACTTGAGCAAGTACACTGTTCAATAGACAACTTATAGTGAATTACTTCATGGAAACTTTTGCCAGTGGGCAAAGAAGTCATTGCTATAAAGACAGGATAAATCAATGATAATTATATCCAACAATTTATTCAGGCCAAAAGGTCAAGTGTTTGGTTCTATTTACATTTTGGTCACATTTCTAAAGCATGCCTAAAATAACCCTGATGCTGTCTATAACTAGTATTTTCTTTATCTGCTGCTATATTTGTTTTTACCTTTTAAAAATAAAAGTAAATCATTAACTTGAAATTATATTTTTTCCCATAAAAAATCATTTCACGTGGCTATCACATTTTCTGTTCTAAACAGAATTATTTTCTATTTTAAGTTTACGCAAAAATGAGAGAATAATGGTTTTAATCATTCTGCAGATTTTGTCAAATCCTTGTTAAGTGGCAGTGTCTGTACATGGAGCTACTCTTTAAAGATAGGGGTTTTGCCACCCACAACAAATGCAAAGGAAGTTACAGGGAATTTTTAGAAAGTATGAACATATTCTTTCCAGAGTATATCATAATTACTTACTCAGCTACTTACTTAGCATCTTTGTAATACTGTCAATAAAATCAGAATGCATCATGAATATTTGCAAGTCTTGTTGTTCTGCCTGATATTTAAAAAGAAAGTAATATACATATTTAGTTAGTTTTTCTGCCCATTCTTTAGCTCCTAATGTACTCCATGTTTCCTGACAGTTCTAAAACCCAGTGTGGGTTTTCCTGAAATGCAAATCTAGTCTTACACAGAAAAAAAGAAAAACGCCCAGTATCTCTAAGTGCTGAACAATTTGCATGAGAAAATCTCTTCACACAGTTCATTATGAAAACATAGCCATGAAAATCGAGGTTTGTAGGAACTGAGTATTGTTGACAATATTAAGTAGGATTGTATTTAAACAAATGCATCCACCTTCAGACTTAGAATTCTTAGCATAAAAAAACCCCAACTGAACGAAACCTAGGGTCTTTACAACTGCAATACAAAGGCTCTGATCTGGTTATTGAATGTTTGGTGCCTATGCTGGGCATGTATCTCACTGACTTCCTAATGTAATAAAGAGAGTAAGCGTGAGAAAAAGAAAGGTGGGGATGAGATGTGTGAGGAGTGAGATGTCTAAAGTAATTTCAAACCTTAGTTGGCATGAAATCTTGAAGGGGCTGGCTTCTCCACTACTTACAAGACAAGGCTAAAGTATGAGATTAGGCACCTCAAGTAGATGAGATAAATCCAGTTCTAATTACATATTCAAACAAAATTTACCAGCCCTTGCCATTGCTCCTCACATGCACTGGAAATGCCCTGGCTATTTTTTGTGTTCCCCTTGAAAAAGTGCTTTTCCCAAGACATCACACTCAAGAGACTGTCAATCTCATCTAGCTTCTATCTTGGGGACAGAGGTAAAGGGAAAAAAAGAAAAGAGAGAACAATAAAAACTTCACTATTTTACAAAATTAATTTTAGAAAAGAACTGTGTCAATAGCGGTAGTGAAGCTAATGAGAAGGGCACTTTTAATTCCTGAAGACTTTAGCAGGGGCTGATAACACTTGCCCCTCACAATTCAGACCACAAACTTCTCAAGACCTAGAATAACTCTGTAGCCTATTAGTAAGGTAAATATACCCAAGGAACAAACATGTATAATATATCAGTCTTTTGTCAGAGACAACAGCCTGTGCTTCTTTGATATGAACAGCTCAGAGATCAGTTGTGAAAAATATGAAACAGCTGAATTCAGCAAAAGCACTATTAGGATGGTTTTATTATCTTTATCTTTTATTCAATGTACTATCACAAGATAGAAAAAGCAGCAGCAGCAGACAAGAACTATTCAAAATGGCAACTTAAACGTATATTTCATATCTGATATAGATTGATATTTAATATTAGTATAGACATATTGAGTTAGTATTAGTCAGAGGTGTACTGGACAATGATTTAACAGAAAAGTCAAATAAATAACAGAAAAGTCAAATAAATAAATAAATAAAACTACTATAGAACCTAACTAGTTTTGATATAGAAAATAAATCTGAACCACCAAAATTCAGTCCAGATATATAGATACTAGGTGTCTAGTAAGAAAAACAAAACAAACAACAAACCAGAAACTGAGCATTGAGTAACTGCAAAAACAAACTCTATAGCTTTTTCTCCACATATAGCTTGTTTTAAATTTGCTTAATGTACATAATTATGTCCCAATGCATATTGCTGCACTCAATCATAGTTCCAGAAGAAGGAAAAGAAAGGGAATGAAAAATTGTGCTTCTTATAAAACCTCTGTTTTCTTAAAGCCGTATTTGAGAGACATACGTAAAACTGCAGCCAAACTAAATGATCGTCTCTAATAATCTGCTTTGAGCAAGACTCATTTGAATCCACATAACATATTGACAAAAGCTATTGCTGAATAGGTCATTCACTTCACAGGACCTTTCTACCCCATTGAAAATTTCACAGGGAAAGAAAACAAAAAACATCAAAGTCTTTGTATTTAGTATATAGACCCTTTTGCCAGTTCAAGTTTAAGACCTTTTTAAAAATGCACTGTCAGCAGCATAGCTTTTAAAGGTAAAATGAGGCCTTTAAAGCAGGTATCCCACTGTGCATTCTACCACTGTGCTGCCTGTGGAGTGTAAAAAACAAGGGCAAAGATGGGACTGAAAGTCTCAAACACTCTCTTACAATGGCTTTCATCTTCTTTTCCAAATCTGTAACCTTTGAAGACAGAAGGAAATGCAGTTAATGCGTTTACAAATAGGCTGGAACCTGCTATGTTTTTAAAGGAAACTCACAATGGGCATAATCGTCCACTGGAATCTCATTACATTATTTAAAGAGCTGACAGGTCCTCAGTTTGACCTTTCTTTTGAATTTCATCTGTTTGAAAAGTTCAGCACTATGTCAGATTCTTTTAATGATTTGTCACCTCTCCTTCAAAATGAGAACAATTAAAAATATCATTGATATATGATAATACCAGAAGGAAGCCCGCCTGTGACAAGTTACAAATCCGTCCCTACCATTCATTTTTTGCAGAAAAAAATACCATAAATTCAGCTGACAAAATATCTGTCACCTTGCATGTTTATCAATACAGTCTTTTATAAATGCTAAGTAAGCAATAAGGAAACAAAACCAGTGGTCCAGAACTCATGAAACAAGTCAATATGAACAAATGCTAGAAGAAAACATACTTCATGAAGATAATGACTGTAGTTGTAAGTGTTGTCAAATAAACATTAGACTGCAAATAATAAGCAGCATACAGTAGCCTGGACAGTTTCTTTAAGACACACTATGGAAATAAAAAAGGAGCAGTAGCAGGAACATAGCTTCAGAAACAAATATAATTTTGTATTATCATATACTCCACGGAATGTGATGTACAAACATGGTTTAAATAAAAGGCATAAAATATTTTGCTATCTGCTTTAAGTCTCTCTTTTATTATTCAAGATTATAAAATCTGTACATTTATTTATTTTTTTTAATCTTCTCTGATTTTTTCATCTCTTAAATTTCAACATGATTACTTAATTCTAAATTTTTCGATTTCTTTATAGAATCTCAGTAGGACAGTTCTGATGACCAACAGTTAAACAGAAGTCTGCTTGCCATAACTCTACTGCTTTAAGACTCAGATTCTGGCAATATTAAAACCCATAACTGTCTTATTGTCTTTTAAATAATACACCAGGCTCTTCAGTAGAAATATTGCCTTTTATCTAATCTAGTAGCAGAAAGGTGAACGGTAAGATACCTGTGTAACGGAAAACATTTCCCTGGGAACTCGATATGTCCTCCGTTTCATACTTCATGCAATGTAGTTCCTCATAAACCCTCTCTAATTCTTGCCAAAAAGTATCCATTTTCTACACTTCATTTTATCTATGACTATTGTAGCAATAGATAATGGCTAGATAATAGATAATGTCTGAATGGTTCAGAATAACACATCCGAATCTATTTTACCTAGCAATATACAAAAGTACTATAATATGTCAGTTGTTGCTGAAATTAGAGATTGAAGTTTATAGAACGTTTAATATGTTTTTGTGCTGTAGACCTGGATACAAATGGTACCTACAAATAAAACTTATGAGAAATCATACTTTTCCATCACTCTGGCTATTTATAAGTCCCCATTCATTGTCATAAAATTATGATCCCACTATATGTTAATGCTCCTTTCCAATCCTGCATTGTCCTTAACAAATGCAGCTTAATCTGCACCCATCAGGACATAGAAATTAAGTCATATACATGTGCTGTTAATCTTATTCGCAGAGTTTGAGTATTTTCACCTTACCAATGTGCACAGAAGTCATCACACGAAGAAAAACAACAAGTTTACATAGGTCACATAGCAATATTTTGTTGGGAAAAGGGATGGCAAACAAGGGAAATGCTGCTGAGCCCCAGAATTCTTAAAGGGCAGCTAATTAATTCTGGAATTCATAAACACCAACATTATGACATCTACTCTTAAGTTATTAATAATAATTTTATCCAGTGACACAAATTAAAAACCAAATAATTATTCCCTAAGGAGAAAGGAAAAAAAAACATGCTTTTAGCAATTCCTCCTACCAAGGTCTAAACTTTGTCTTGGAAATGTCATCTAGATGCCACCACATCTCTCCCATCATAGTTTGAACCACAAGGAAGCTTCCATCAAAGCAGAAAGATGACAAGATCCAGATTCGTATTTGTTCTAAGAAACAATGGTAGTACTCTGAAAATTTCTACCTCTTATCACTGACTTTCAACCCATTATTTGTTTGTGAATTTTTTCTGTACTACAGCTGATTTTTGACAGGCTCAAACTGATTGTAGTAGCAATTCTCAATTTAATAGTTTGAGATAGTCATAAATTCATCTAGCTTTAACTTCTAATACTCTGTAGGCTAACCTAAGGTTAAAATGTGATACAATGTGATTCGAGAAGAGCAAGAATTTCTACTACCATTAAAAGCATCCTGAAGAATTAAGCTAAAGACCAGATATTCATTTATTATATGTTTTGATTATGAGCTTGAGTTTACAAAATCTTTGCTACAGGTACATCTAACAAGGTTACCTTTATCAGGAGTGATCTGGGGAAAATTCTGGTTGAACTGCAGAAAGGGTTATGACATACGTGTCCTACAAAAAGACAGCAGAGACTGACAAAAGATAGCAATTCAGCTTCTGGAGTCTAAGAAAAACAAAAATCCTCTTAGGTGCTCTCAGTGACCACCAAAAGCAATGATAAAGAATGCAAATAAAGACTGCAGACTTTAAGCTGTTTTGGACCTCTCTTTTTTTTTTTTTTCAATTAAAACAACTTTTCTGGGCTCTCAGCATTACTACTCAAGTCGGGCCCACAAAATCTTATTTCTTACCCCACAAAAAGTATGCCAATTAAAAAAAAATTAAAAAAAAAAACCAAAACCATATACATATATATATATAGCTTTATTACTTGGTGACACCAAGTGATTTCAAACACAACAAACCTCAATATCTAGTCCACATTGGTAGCTCACTGGTTAGATCATTCAGCTTTGTTGGAAGAGACATAAATTTGGGTTCTCCTTCTGGTTATTTGGATCCACTCCTGACACTTGGGACAGGGTAGATTCTCTCTAAATGTGTTCTAATTTATGGACTGTTATGCAAGATGCAAGATTTACAGTTTTGCAAAACACATATGGCAGAGGGAAGTTCCATAAGATGGCCAAATTCATCCAACAGCTCACTTCTTCCTGGATGAATTTCATTTCTCCATACCCCTTCTCTGTCTTTTCCATGCAAGCATGGTTCCACTGCCTCATTCATTGCAATATTCATGGAGCCAATTCAGGTTGCTAACTCAGCAGAACACTATTCGCAGGGCTTTTTTTTTTGCCTTTAGGTTTATTTCAATTTTTTCATTAGAGTTGGTAAAAGGTAAAGAAAATTTCTTGCAGTAGCGTTCATTATCTTTAGAGATATCACAAACTGTTAGGAATAATTTAGCAAAGAAAATTTTATTATATTTTTAATATTTCTTTCAACAAATTATTTCTAGTATTATTGCCTCAGTTCTGTTGATTTCTGACTATGAAAAATCTGTATTAGACTTTGAATACAAACTGATCTTCTAATACACTTCTGAGTATGAGATTTTCCTTCAATTTTTCTAAACTAATCACATTAAAACCAAAAGAATAAGGGAAACCAGAAGTAATGGTCACAAAAGTAAGATGGAGTAGTCAGATGAGATCACCCCTTTTCTTGTTGAGAAGGGGTCAGAGAATAAAGCATCAACAATGTATGAAGAAAGTTGAGCCTGCCTTCATCAACAAGTTCTTGGCACTGACCACCTTGAGCTTTTAAGGACTAAAGCCATAAAGTGCTAATCAAAATGGTGTCTGTTCAGTGGTATTACATACTTGCAGCTAAATTAAGGTAAATTTGTTTTGTATGTGTAACAGTTAAGAACTAATCATTGGCAAAGTGCATTGTCAATCCAGTAAATAGCTAAGCTTGATGTTCAAAACTGTACTGATCTTTCTTTCAAACATTCCTGTCCCAGCCACCCCTGATCTCCAGCTGACATACAGACTTAGGTGTATGCAGTTGCAACAGGGCAGTAAACTACTGTCTGGTCATCCGTAGAGATTACACCCCTCAGGAGGTCAAATGCTCAATGGTGAGCAGTACCATATCTTCCCCCTAGTTCCTCGTCTGCCCCACAAAGCACAGATGAAAGCACAGGAGCAGCTACAAATCAATGCAATTACTCTGCAGCTAGAAAAAAAAGACCACAAACACCTAAGTATTAAACTGATTGCATGAGACTTGATAAATCTGCATTTGTCTATTACAAACTAAAATCTTTGCAAGTTTATGTGAAAGCTCTAGCAATCTTAGGTATTGTAATGAGTGTTTAACTACTAAAATGGATAAAATGGTCCTGTGATATTCACATAAAAAGGGGGCAGCCGCAGTACAATGTTTGCATGTCTTTATCCTTGAAAATCTGTAACAACTTGGGTATACATGCATAAATAGACATATATATACACCTATATTATATATATAACTACCTATTAAACAAGATTGTTTTCTACAGCAATAATTTCTGTACTTGGATTGGAAGCGATGCAAGCTTCAAAACTCCTGGTAGTTCACAGGGCCATGGTTTCACCACTTCCTAAAATGCATTTTGCTGTTAGTAGATACCATTAAATCTGCTGACTACATATGTACGTTGTCTTATTATTCAGTCTGTTGTGCATTATAAACCCTGCAGTATTAGTCAGAAATGGTTAGAGAGCAACCATGGCAATATACAAATAAAATATGAAAGAAGAAATATTTTTATTTTAATTTTTATATTAAAGTCAAATTAACTTGAATATCATTCTGGTTTATAGGTTAATAAAATACAAGATAAATTAATGACTATCAGAAATAAATATTTATAAAGCCAGCACCATGATAACAACAAATAATGAAAAAGCCTCTAAGTGGAAGTGCTTGCCCTAAAGGGCAAAAGATATGCCAACCTAATAACCTCACCAGGGGTTATGAAAAATTTGCACATTGCCTGACAGCCTAAGGTAAAGTCTTATGGTAGCTCTTCAAGTGGATAAAAGGGAAAATGGAATGCATTGCAACGAGGTACCGTTTATCTAAATCAATGGAGACATTTCCTACTGCATTGACCTTCACTGCATCTTGAGGAGCATAAAAAGCATTAAGGAACATTTTAAAAACACCCAGGGGTTTTCTTTATCTAGGTTTTCTCCCTGATCAAATAAACTGGAACTCTTTATTATAGATATTTCCCATACTTCAAGTTAATGTACATTTCTCTGCAGCACAGCCGCCTAAATAATCTTAACACTTCATGAGCATCCTGACAGTCTCCCAGAATGTCATATTCCTCCCTCGATGAACATCCCTCAAAACAAGAGCTTTGCAATGTCCCTTCGTAGAGACACTAACAAAAAGATTACCCTTAAGATGACCAGGATCAAACAGTGGAATGGAAGGACCAATGTTTAACATCAACACAAGTACTAAAGAGTGGAAAACCATGAAGGTGTGTAAACTGAAATTGTGTATGTGATAGAGTTCACACCTACATCTGTTCCATACATCTAATTCAGCATTTGTGAGAAATAATACTACCAATAGAAGGGCCACCTTTGTAGCTAAGACAGCAGACTAAATGATTCAGTCCCAGCTATTTCCTCACGAAGGCTCAAAAGTAAATGAGGCAACAAAAATATCAACAGCTAAGCCTATTAGCAGACCTTCAGTAAGCAAAAAAATGGTCGTGATTTTTTAGCCTGTCACCTTATCACAACTGAGTCACTGTCCATTCAATTAATCCCTATTTATAGAGGTGTTCATGATCAGAGAACAATATGTAGACATGAAATACAAAAGATATACTGCACTTACAAACTTTATACAGCTCTCTTCTCTCAACTGACTTAACGTTCCTTGTGACTGAGTTTTCACACCAGGAGAAAATGGTAAAAGCAAGCTTTGCATGCAGACAGTAATAGTATTTTACCCATAGTGCTCTTTTTATCTCTAGGATTTAAAGAACTCTTCCGATTTAACAAGGCTTAAGTAAACAAGACAATGATAGACCCACTTCTCATTCTTACTTAGGGCAACCTTACAGCATTGTGGTAAGCAGTGGCTCCTGACTAGACAAGCTATGTTCATTTCTAAAAATTAGCTTCAGTCTCTGCATTCTGTCCAGTAATATAATGCAGTTTCATTGGGAAATATTTGTAAGATGAAATACAGAATAAAGAAAACAAAAGGGTGAATTTAACCAATTTTTTTTCCATGTTTTCTCTCTTTCTTTAGCCACTTCTCACTTTAGCCATTATAACATTCTGTTTGCATCTGAATGTCTTTCCATAATCCCTTTTTCTTTCTTTATAAGCTCTAATTTTTAGCTAGCCAGACAACTATTTTAATTTCCTATACGCGTTTCCAATGTTCTCAACAAACATGTATTTGATTTTAAGCAGAAAATTGGCCAAAAGTCTAAAATTAAATTGACACCTTTCATACAAATGAAGTAATGAGGTGTGTAAAGCCTTTCATTTAATATCATGGGAGTGATATGATATCAAAAGTAAATTTTATCAAGTATAGACAGGTGAATTCCAAGCTCTCTATACTCTTTTCATACATAAGTTATTGAATTTACATGCATGCTTTTACAGCTTCAGGTTCAATACATCTGAGTTTACGAGTTTCTGCATACTATTAGTAACTTCTGCAGTGCTACACTGTGTAATACTTATTTTAGTTCTGTGTAGTTTTTCTTCACTATTCAGATATTTTTCCTTCTTACACTTCCAAAGCAGCAGATCTATTTCTGAAAAGCATACATGTTTTCCTGCTTAATAAGTAATCTGCAGAGAGCAATTATAACCATCACTCAGATCACAAGATTACTCGATAAAGCTTGACAACAATAGCACAGAACAGTAGCAGAATAAATACAGTTAACGATATTTTTTAAAAGCCATTGGTCAGAATACCAGAAATATATTGCCTTAAGATTTGTCATGAGAATTCATGTTTTATATCCTTAACTAATAAAACGTCTGCTTTTAAAATTCAGGGTAAAGAACTGTGTGTCTTGCCTGCCTATTTCCTTGAGTCCTCTGCATCACATCTTTAAATCCAATGTATGGAGGAGTTCTTGGGTTTTATCCTCTCCTCTTCTCAAAATTAATGAGAGTCATATAAAGCACCTGACACTAGCAATCATTCCTTTATATTTAAAATATATGTAGCTAGAACAAATGTATGACTCGCTTGGCCACGTTCCATAGCTATGCTACTGTACCTGAACAGCTCTGCAGCACTCCACCTTTTGTACATACTGCGTGCTTTAAAGCTGTCTAGTGTAACAGATAAACCTGGGCAATCGCGTATTTTGTAATGATTTCCCTTGACATTCTCAATTACATTTTGGAGAGCCTTGCGTACAACATTTCCAGCAGTTCCCTCAACCGATAGCATAAATTTTGTTAAACTGAGTGCTGTGGAAGATTTACTTGCTGAGCAGTTAACTCTGGTTACACCATCAAAAGCAGGAAGTGAAATTGCATCAAATTTCACCATCAGTAATTAATTTTTTCTTTTGGAGGCAAAAAGGTTAGATTGACATAATCTCAGCACAGAAACATTTCTTTATATTTTGTACAAATTAGCATGGAGTGCAAAGCATTGTAATAAGAAGTCCACTAAGTATTGTTGGATGGCCTTGATAAAGTTTTTGGCAGCAGGCTGGAAATTAAAGAAGGCATGAAGCTGCTCTGAAACACCACCTAACAGAAGGTAAATTTCTACATACATAGACACTTCTTATGTACCACAAGGAAAGTTGGATTGGTGATAGGAAGTTAGTGGATTTTCATCCTTGCATGTAAAAGCTGACACATTTTGAAAACCCATAAATTGGCGCCATTCTTTTCAGGGGGATGTCAAGGGTGGTGGTGATGTGGGGTTTTTTTCCTAAACCTTCTCATTCTAAAAGTACCTCTTAAAAACATAACATGAATGTAAAAATATTATCTTTGTTACTCTAGTAGAAAAATAGCCAAAAAACGCTACCCCTAAGGCTGGTTCTATGTCATAACTTGTAACATTATGCTCCTTCTATGGCTGAGAAAGACAGTAGTTCTGAAGAGACAGAGTTGTGAGTTGTACTTCTAGGAAGGAAATACCTGTCCAATTCTCTTCCCACAAGAGATTGGGAGCACGAGTAAGGAAGCAATGATGCAATTTTTTTAAAGCATCAAAATACAAAATGGACTATGGACAAATAAGAAACTATATTGAATAGATTACATTCTAGTTTACTCAAAACAAACAGACTGATGAGAAACACTAGGTACATAAACTGACTTTTACAGAGAAACCTGAACACAAACACATCATACTGAACAACAAAATATAAAACTGCATTAAGAAAAAAAATAAAAGCAACACCTCACCAATAAAATGCCTACCCTAAACAGAGTATTTCCAGAAAGGTTTCTCAACTCAAGATTGCTTACTAGCTCATCTAATAAGATACTCTCTACAACCTTCATTTTTCACTACATTCCCAATAGATAGGAGGTCTCCTTTTGATAAGTATTTTCAGTTCCATGCAAAAGCAGAGTCTTTTTCAGAGGAAAAAAAGAAAAATGAACGAACTTTATTCACACAATAAAAATGTCCTAGTGCAAACAGCTCCAATATTAAGTCAGTCTCTGAGCACCTGGCTGTGGAGTATTAGAAACATGATGTCTTGTGACAGAAAGATCAAAGGCTTGGTTTTGAGTGTTGAGCCTGAAATCCTTTGTCTTTGGTGTTCTAAACTACAAAGAAGGATAATAGCGTGTCCCTCCCACAAATAAGCTCCAGAATGATGCAGATATCTATGGAGAGGTACTTGCACAACACTGTGGTAAGTACTCTATTTTTTATTCCAAAAACAAACCACATTTTGGTCCATAAAATAAGGAGATTGACTTGTACATTTGCACTGAGGATATTTTTGGACAAGCATGGTCCCAGTTAATTTTAAAGCAGCGAATGTAGAAACAACCACAAAGGCAGACAGCACTGTCATGGCCTTGAAGCAGTGCCTTTCTGATGCAAACAACCTGTAAGAGCACTAAGTACTACTGCCACAAGGGAAAGGTGAGAAAAGTTTCCAAACAGAGGATCAGCAAGTGGAGTTTCTTTTGGCATATGGGTGCAATTAAACCCAGTAAGAAGAATGGAAGAAGCTCAAGCAGCCTATGGATTGTTAACTCTACGTATTTTCAAAATGGTGCTCAGGAGCAGATTTTTCTGAACCTTTTTCAAATATTGTATTGTTTTCCTATACTTAAATTCTTTTCATTTCTCATCTTTCAAAGCTTGTCCCCATTTTTCACTTATTAAACCATTTTATATCTTCCCTACTTCTGCTTAGTGACTGTCATAAACTCTA
This sequence comes from Nycticryphes semicollaris, assembly GCA_013400055.1. Taxonomy (NCBI): domain Eukaryota; kingdom Metazoa; phylum Chordata; class Aves; order Charadriiformes; family Rostratulidae; genus Nycticryphes; species Nycticryphes semicollaris. The sequence continues at coordinate 265,066 of VXBJ01004560.1, read as the reverse complement.
AATTACCCATAGTTTTGCTGCCTTTCCTTTAGACTCTTCTCATCTTTTTTCTTGAGAACTGTAACTTGTATTTAAATTCATTTGCAGGGTGTCAACAGCTTCTCAGGGCTGTCTCAAATTTTTCTCCAGCACTACATTCCAGTAAACATAATATCTCATCCAATGGAGGACCTGTTTATGTATAAGACAGAGAATATTTGCCAGTTTAGTAGGGACACCCCATCTGCAGGAGTTGCAATTTCCTTCCCATTGCAAACAGCTTGTATTTTCTAAGATTAAAGCAATAAAAGTTATTGTTTCATCATAGGACTTCAGTGATCTTATAGAGAGAGTTATTGAATATGGTGACAAACTGTCCACAGAGCACGCCCTGGGCTGCAGGAACAGAGCACTTTCTATATTCTGCTGAGTTGTTCCTTCCAGAAGTAGCAACTCATGTCAGTGAGTAACAAGAAGCTGGTGCAGATTCAGCACAGTTGGAGGCCAACAAACTACAAGCTGCAGTGGCAACTGCAGTAACTGAATTTAAAATTAGATACTGAAAACTTCTAAAAACAGAACATGGCAGAAAAGAGGAAAGTTCTAAAGCGTTGTAATTGGGTTTTAAAAACATGTAAAACTTTTTCTATGCTTATTTTTGAGGGAATTTCTCCAGCAAGCTTTACTCAGCCTCTAATAATGTATGTTAATAACCATAATCTGTATTTTTAATGCAGCAAATTCCGCTCACTTTCTTTTTATTTTGTCTTTAAAGAGCACTTAGATAAAAATGATTGTAGCACTCTTCCTTGAGAAGCTTGGATATAGTGGCTAATTGATATAGATTTACCTTAGAAATAAGTGGGCTTTCACTGTGATATTATTTTCACAGTGTTTGTCTCAGAGTATAAGCATAACAACTTTTTGGACAGTTATATACTGTCCCATTCTTCTTCAGCTTTAGAAAAAAAAGAACTAATCACTGAAAGAAAAGAATAATTATTTTCAGGTTCGTTGTCTTAAATCCCATAAGCAATACTTATATTAGAGTTCAGCTGTAGTTTGCCATTGATAACATGATCATCACATATGGCATTTGACTGTTTCTGTTTTCCCACCTGTTTGAGAATACCTTCAAATAATATTTCTGTGTTATTTGTATGTTTTTACAAGCAAAGGAAATTTATGATAGACGAGTCCATTACAATCCCCCAAGCCTTGCCCAGAATTCATTCTGGAAGAATGACAACCCCTGAGATCTTCCAGAAATCTGTGCTATAATGGCAATAATTTAATTAATGCAAGGAATATTGATCAAGGAAATTAAACATAGTTTCCTTTACCTTAGCTTCACAAGTATGTTGTATGCTGAATATATGCTTTCTTTTTTACCAGGTGTACCAAGAAAAGCACAGTATACTGTGTCCTCAACACTCTATTTTCTGTCCTTTTCCTCACTGAGAAAAACACCAATTTTATCCAAGGAGTAGCTCTCTAAAAATAGACATAAAAAAATTACTAAGGAACCATGATATCCATTACACTTCTGTATACAGATTAGAAATAGATGTAATACAGAAAATATGATAATGTGGAGAACTTGGAAAGATTAGGTATTATTGTGAGTATTGAGCCCAGAAAGCAGTCGTTCCAAAAAGGAAATAAGGGAGACTGCATATAGTAAAAGCTCCAAGCACAATACGGTAGCCAAAACATTATCTGAATGCCTAAGGGATGATCTGGAACAGAAGAGACACAGTGTTGCTTCTGTGGTCGGTATGCACGTTGCAATATCAAGACAATACCGTACATTGGGCCCGATTTGAATACGTACAATTCAGAAAAGATGTTGAACACTTGAAAAAGATCCAGAAAGGAAGGAGAAGGATGACTCAAGATCTGCCTTTACTGAGGCACTTCATTATCTCAATCCATAATCACTTCTTACAGGGAAGGTTTATGGAATAACTTGATCACAAGCAATGAGTACCTAACAAGCAGAGATTTCTGATAAAAAAAGGCACTTTAAACCAACAGGTAGTTATAACCAAATCTAATGGCTAGAAACTGTCAGCTAGATAAGTACAGAAAATGAGGTGCGCACTTTCAATAGTGAGAAGGAATACTAGAATAAAATTTCCAGGGATGTACCTAATTTTCTACAATTCACAAATTGTGAATTAATTTTGAATGTTGCAAATTCACAGTGAGGTATAAATTTGCTACAGAAGCAACTGTTTAAAGTGCAGCAGAATATAATTATGCAGAGATTGGGTTACGAAAAAGGTCAGATAATGTGGGTTATAATGGATTTCTTCTTTTAACTCCACCAGTTAGCCCTGCGTCCTGTCTGTGAAATGTAAATATTAAACACCATTCTTTGTTTTGGAAGAATTTAATGTCTACTTGCACAGCAAAATTAGAAAACTGCAGAACATTCCACATTCAGCTAGTGTGCGATTAAGTACAACATACAGTAAATACAACAATTTCTTATTAACTTAAGACTGGAAACTGTTGTGAAGCCTACACTTCACTTTTTTCAGCAGTCTTTGCATATTGATTGCAGTTGGCCAAATTACATTAGTACATATCTGTGGGAACCTCCAAGATTTCTTAAGGCAGGGGATTGCTTACTTGTTGCAATGTCCTAAATGTTATTTCCATTACTTTAAGGACCATCTTCTGCCAGACAAAACCATTTACTCCTGTCAAATCAATTAGCCTCATTTTGTTCTCAGAACCTGTAGTGGTTAACTCTGCCTGTACTGAAGCTCTTTTATTCAGGCATTATTACCTGCTGTGTAATTGTTTACCACTTAGCAGAGCAAGGGTCTCATCTAAGTAGGTGTCACTGCAAAAATACACATAAAAAGCTAGCAACTAAAATGAAAATTTTAAAACCAAACTCTTCCTACTTGTTTTAGATTCCCCCTGCTGCTGACCTGGATTTTATAAACTACTTAATATTTGTTAACGTTCTCACAAGAGATGAAGAAATTAAGATAATATTAAGTACACCAAAAGTCACCAATCCACAAATTGTATTTTGAAATAATGCTGCAAAGCTTACTTATATAAATTCACAACCTACTACATTAATTTTCAATTCAACACAAAACAGAAATTAAAATTATTTTTATTCCTAAAAGGAGGAGGGCTAAGTATGTTTCTATCTACCAGAAGGCCAGTGTGGCTTTCCATTTCAAGTCCAGAACTAAGTTCAACAGAAAAATTGAAAATCCTTCAAAACCAAGAACTATAGTGAAAATGCAGACAAACCAATCACTGTGGAAGATAAAATGGGCACTATTTTAATGAAAACTTAGTATCAACCCAGTGAACATATTACTTTCTACAAGAGTTTGTTTTTATATGTACCTTTTCCAGCTTTCAAAGATGCAGAAGGTATTACAGATCTCAGACGGCACCCAGGTACACATCCCTGTCCTGATCTCCTCAGCCATGCTGGAGAACTTCCAGGAACTAGGAAAAGAGATACATATATCTCAGAACAGCAGTCATCTTTTACCGCTTGGGCTTATGCACACCACTGTCAGACATAATAAATCTAGATAAAAGAGAGTCTGAGATAACCCACATAAAGAACTGTTCATTGAACTCATATAATCTATACCACAGCCAATGAGCATGGAAGCAGGCTATTTATTAAGCATGAACTCTACAACTGCCTTGTTAAGTGCCTGCAAGCTCTCGGATGAATGGAAGTAGGGTTCAATTTTTGTGCAAGACTTTAACATCACATTGCCCAGGATTGGATTTTGAATGCTTTGGACTCTTTATGAATTTTTTATAAATGTTACTTAATATGCAAGCGCTATGAGATTGTACATTAACTGGAGAAACAGTGTAATTTATGGAAGGCGTGAGTAATTTTCCTACAATCAGCTAAACTGAAATAGAGAGCTAGCCTTTTACCATATGGTTTATTCTCAGCCATCGCTTCACACAGATCTCTTTGCCCAACAAAATTACATGCTTTCACAATCAGCACTCTCTCCACTCCTGACAGTTTCCTTGGTTCCTTAGATTTTCCTTTGTTCTCTCAACGCAAAGCCCTGTTGAATCAAGGCAAAATAATTCTCTTCATCTTACACTGCTTCACTGGACAGCCAGTTACCAAACGACAGGCATAAGAATAAACAGAGAAGAATAGCGGAGGCCTATTTTGCAAAACGACCATATCTACTCTTCAAAATCTTATCTGTCTTCCAATTCTCTGTGCCCTTCCATAAAGTCATATTGTTTTTAAGAATGGCTGCATTTAGATATCACCTCCTAGCATGCAGAAAAATCCTTCTCCTATAAAGCCTTACTATGAGTTGATTTGATAAATCTCCCTCCTCCACTTTTACATCTCTCTAATAAGCACTTCGTACAATGAAGCTCCAAAATCTATAATCAACAGATTCAGAGCCTTGGTGTACTTTGCTCTTAAAATGGAAATAAAATTATATAGCAAAAGGAAAAATTAAATATTATTTAACAATTATAATTTTTATGCAACATTTTTCTTTCAGATGGTACAGCATGCACCAAAGTTTCCTTTTTTCCTAAGCTGCATACTCTAACAACTAAGCATCCTCAAGATATCTCATTACCAACAGCAAAGAAAGTGGATACTCTGCCTAGCCAAATGTCATTCCCTTGTCCTTGCCTAAAGAAAATTTTCATTTGCTTCAGGCTTACAGAAACCTGTAGGAAAATTTCTTAAATGGAAATTTCCTAAATGTGTCACAATCTATTCTTCACATAGGTCATTCTCTTTGATCTCCACTGGAAAGTACTATTATTACCAGAATTGTATAATTATTACCAACAGAGTCAAAGGATCTTATGGCAGAGTAGTATTCAGGACTGGGATTTGTAACTACAAGCAACAAAAATCCATTTTATTTTTATAGGCCAACTTTTGATCTTCTGTATTTCATTACCTGTACTTGAATAAAGATCTAAGTGTCTAGGTTGTTGGGGTTTTTTGCGAAAAAGGTAAAATGCACAGAAAATACTAACTTTTTTTAAGTGGGAAAGTTAGAGAAGCTAGACAAGTTTGACAGATTTTGAAGTTACTAAATTGAAGCACAGAATTAAAAACTAGATTTTCCCTGATTATTTAAAGAAACTGTTATTAATTACTGAGTGTCCACTAACTCCTATGTAAAAGTGGATTGAGAAGGATTTCATTAGGCTCTTATTATAAAAACAGCCTCCTGGATTTGCTTAGATAAAATATTATTAACAGGAAGTAAGTTAGGAGATGCCACTCACAGCATCTAGCTACTGCTAACCTACTTTTGAGTGAGCTTTGCCTTCCTTCTGAAGGATAAAGCTTTGAAACCCAAACTGACAACTCTTCCCTACAAAACTATTCACCAAATATGATTAAGTGTAAAAATCTCTTATGATCAGAATATTCTTTGGCCAAAGAGTGGTCATGCTTTTGAATTATTTTTAGCTAGTTCTGAAACTATTTGATGCTAATGCCAACTAACTCCAATGGCTGAATCATCTTTCTTCTGCTCCTCAGCTGTCTGATAAAAATCTTGGTTTGGTGATGCTCATATACTTGATGGCAGCAATAAGATCTCTCTATAGCTGATCTCTTAATAGCTATATTAACTGAGTTCTTGCAGTATTTCTACAGAACTGCCTTTTCTCAGTTTCTCTTCCCTTAAAAGCTCCAGTTGTATTCTCCAGCACCATACTTAATCTACTCATCTCCAGAATTAAAGTGGGAAGCTAAATAGGTCATCTATTCACATATTCATGACTATTTAAAGCTTGCCAATCTCTCTCATATAAACACACCAAACTACCCTGCATGAGGTTCATTTTAATGGAATATTATCTATCAAACCATAGCTATACAGCTTTTTTTTAATTCTTTTTGTTAAAGGAGCTTGGTAATTTAACTTTTTTTAATTACATCTAAAACTTTCATCCATGATTCATCATCATTTCAGTCTGTTTTTCTTGTATGAAAAGTGATTGTTTAAAAAACTTGCAACAATACAATCCCGCAGGCTTGAATTTTACTTGCACAGAATTATTGATAAGAACAGTGTAACATGTCCTTCTGATGAAACATGTTTTTTCAGAAACCATGCTTATTCATTTATTAGTAATGATAAAAACTGCCAGGAGCAGTATTTCTTATGCCTCTGTGTAAAGAACGAATTGCCTCAAGGCTAAACATCTCCTACAAAATGTCTTCCCCTCTAGAAAGTGGCAACATATTTATGCTAATGATTAAAAATATTCCCTGGATCTGCTCTTGTATTTTTTTTTAAGAAAAACTTATTTTATCTTTTCTTTGCACATTATCATACTTCATTCATAAAGAAGATACCTGAAATGAATTAAGTATGCTATAAATCACACCGAAGCATAACATTTCAGAATAATTTCTGGGAAATCAATGGAATATTCCACTGTATAAGGTAAAAAATTGTCTGTCTCCTATATTGTGGTAGCATGGAACATAAAGCCAGTATGGAGCCAAAGAATTAGTTTTTCAACCATTCTTAGCTGCACTATTTCCTTTAACAGATCCAAGACACAGCAAGAAAGTCAATCCTTTGCCAAATATCTAATGTGAATTCATACATACCCTCTCCAATTTGTACACCCAACAGCCTACCAAACTTTCCCCACATCAGAGGTAAAGATGATGCCAGCTCACATATTCATAAACATGGCACTGGCTCACAGATATGTCAGAACAACTTTGGAGAAAGGAAGCACTACCTTGAATTTTTTTTCAGTATCTTTGACTTTATGCACCTCCTATTTTGGAATAATTTTTTAGGTTAATATTTCTTCTCGATTTCTAATGAAGACCTTCATTAGGTTTGTGTAGACTGCTGTTGTTTTGCAACGGAATCCTCCCTAGGACTGTACAGATTCCCATTTATCATCATAACATGTTTTTTCATCTGCAGTTGACAGCAGAAGAGCAAAATGTAATTATCATCACTATACTGATATCAAATCAAATAGCCTGTTTTGCTCATATCAAAGCCAATATTGTTTCATTTCTTAAATAAGAGTTCTTATAACAAGTTCTAATAAATTCACCACACAATGTATCTGTTCAGAGGGGAAAGCATCACCCACTAAATGCCAATTTTTCTACCACTACTTAATTGCAACCATGATAGAACAGTCTTAAAACAGAGTAGTCTTAAATCTGCAAAGTCATTGGCACACCTGCTTGTAGTTTTTGCCAAGGTGGTGAATGAGCAATATGGTTAACTGTTACATACAAGGATTATATAAAATATCCCACAAAATACATTAAAAATGAATTCTTGATGAGGCTATTGGCCAGTTCCCAAGCAGACTTAAATTCAGTACATTAAGGACTTCTCCCAACAATCACATAAATCAACTGGAGAATATTTCCCTGTAGAAAGAGCTCGTTTATACAACTAGCATTACATATTACAGAATATAAATATGTCTTCTGCTGTTATCAAGACTCATTAGATGAACAAAAGCTGGAGCCAAATTAGTCAGTCCTACTGAATCAGCATTCTCCAACAAAGCTCTGTCCTATCCAGAAAGTTTTTAACCAGGTCTGATTACATTCATCTGCTTTGAAAAGGCCTTTTGAGAGTTACAGGTGAAAAGCGCAATATTGGAAGTATCTACTGGTGTTATTCAACTCTATTGACCTTTTCTCTGAAGATTATGGGAAAAGAAAGAAGGGAAGTTTAGCTATTAAGAACAGAACATGTTCCTATACCTAGGGAAGAACTGATTTTAGCTATGGCCTCACATACTGCAACCATAATCCAAACTTGAGCAGATGAAAGGAAAGATGATCCAATGCATAAAGTAATTTACCAATAAACCAGGGGTCTCAATTAAGACTTCCCTCTCTACTGCTGGTTTCCTGCATGACTTCATTGATCTCCCTCAACTATGGGAGCCTGTATCACACAGTATGGCCCACAAGAGCATCTTAAAGCTGGTTGCCTCTTACAGCTGTGGTAGGTTATGGCCTGACCAGCTGTACCGCACTCCCAGCAGCCTGCAACCGCACTATGAACAGGCGTTCTTAGTCCACTTCCCAGAAAAACTGATACTAGCACCTAACTATTTTCCTAGTAATAATTGCATTAGAAGAGCTTTACATTAAAAATGTGTTCTATTTTCAGTTCATAAAGTAGGAAGAGCATAATAGTGAAAGTATCCAGTTTCTTATCGTTGTTGATACATAGCTCAAACCTGCCCCATATCTTAGCTCATCTTGAATTTCTCAAGAGTTATGTTTCTGTCATCATTATGATCTCTTAATAAAAGGTTCCTTTAGGGAAGGTGGAGTTCTTTTCCTAACTGACAACATCTGTCACTTTGAAGAGTCAAGGGCAAAGATACTGTTAGCAGACCTGATTCAGCAAACACTTGTACAAGAGACACTAAACTGCAGTAGCATTCTTTTTTCCCCTAATATTTAAGCATCTACTTATTCCCTAGGATGCATATTCCTTCTATACTGCATAACTTTTATGTGCAGCCAACTAAATCTATTTCATTATTTACCTAATTCGGTAGGTAAAACATCATATCGAATAAATTAGAACCATAATATTCATTGTTTATTTATAAAATTTTTGTTCTATGGGACATCAAACTTGGCTGTATTTTGGTACCAAAATGATACACATACTAGAACCGTTGCATTGTTTATAGTCAAAAAAACAAGAAAATCAGGTTATGGTATTCATTTCAAATAGAAAAATTACATTTATTGTTTTCTTCATACATTTAATTATGTGCTACCACTATCTAACATTTTTCAAGAACATATTTTTCATAGTCTTCTATAGAATTGTATTGTCTTGTTGTTTGTTTCCTCTGAGATGGTGAACAGAAGCCAACAACTCACCCTAAACCGCTGAAATTTAATATTACCTGAAGTGTTGTACTGTGTAAAGCTTGACAGAAGCAACCATTTAGAAGGTTTTAAGCCTCATATCTTGGCCAAAATCCAGTAAGGTCAGTAATTAGCAGGACCTCAAAAACCTGTTTGTAACAGTATAGAAACAAGGTAGGTTTATGAATGTTTCAGAGAAGCTGGGCCTAGCTTGAAATCTCCAAGTTTCCTCTTCACGTTTCAGGTCCATAACAAGCCTGCACAGCATGTAAGAAGTTCTTACATGATTACCTTCAGGTTTTGCCTTTGAGACAAAGAAGCTGTATATTTTGATCCTCCATCATAAGCATGGAAAAAAGCACATCTAACCTCATAATTCTGGTGATATACTTGACCAAAAATATATGCAGAGTGAGCTGCCCAAATGACACCAAAAAAGCCAACCAAAGTCGATCAACCAAAAAAAAAAAAAGCCAATCAAGCCAAAAAAACCCTACAGTCCCAACACACAAAACACGGTCTTAAATTATCAAACTCATTCCTCCACTCACCACTATTCTCTAACATCAAGGACTAGAAAAGCCCAGGATGAAGAAAGTCTTGCCAAAGAACCAGCTTCTATGTGGGCTACACAGTCAAACTTCCAGAAATCCATAGACTCAGGCCACACATGTACACCTGCTGCAGGACAGAAGTTTACTGTTAGACAACTCCATCTGCAACTGTCTCTTTTCCAGTTACCAGGTGCAAAAACTAGAACCTCTGGAGCATACTTCATAACGTGAAGAAAGTTAAAAATGTACTGGAAGTAAATGAAGAAGCATTTTATTATAGGGCAGTTTAAAACTGAAGTACCCACTCCGTAACTTGGAGTCTATGAGACTGCAGTCTTAAATATTGATTTTGTATTCATTGTCATTGACAGAAGCAATTCTGCTTTTGCTGAAGGTAATAAATATGACTTTAAACAGAATAAGGCCCTTTCAGCAAGAAATTTTACATCTATCTGTTTATAAGCTGAAAATTAAAACCGCTAGAATTGAAAAAAAGAAAAAAATAACCAAGGGGGTTTTCAAAAATTTAAAACTCTATCATGCATAAATGGAGCTCATCAGAGAAAGTAATTTCCCTGCAGAAAACACTCCATCTTTTGTTTTATGTAAGTTAGCAGCATGAATATTTTATTCTTAGTGAAACCGCCGTTACCCTTTTGCATTTCATAGCTTTGCTCGGTGCCTCAGATAAATAGCTTTTTTTTTTTACTTTCTCTCTTTGCTGTTCAAGTCTACTGCAATTACAAATTTTGCCATAGCTCAGTAGATATTAGAGTTTGGAATCTGGCATTAACAGCAACTTTATCATTTGTCCTAACATCCCTTCTAGAAAGTAGATGGGAAGAAACATGCATAAAGGACAAACCACTGCACAGAAGATAATTATTTTTGATATCCATCATCATTTGGAAAGCACATTGACTATCGTTGTCTTCAGGTAGTTTAGGATTTTCCCAAAACTACTTTCAACGTGGGCAAAATTTTACAATTACAGAAAAGGTAGTGAAAAGACCTACATTGTATATCCACATTAAATCAACAGCCTAAATACATACCGAACTGAATTTACCTCCTGAGATGTATTTCAACTCCAGGATGAGAATAACAAAAAGAATCAGTGCAGTGGATAACATATTGCACTGCTGTGAGCTGTTGCACAAAAACGTAAGCAAAATAGGCTGCACAAGAACACAGACCCCTATACAAAATTGTATTTTAAATGAGTTTCACCTCAAGAAGCTTAAAAGTAACTTTTTCGATCAAGTTGAAAATTTGGAGAAGATAGACTATTTGACCTATATGCAGTTCCATTATCATTGTAAATTCTCTTCTTTGAGAGCAATTTTATTTTTAATTTTGTTACTTGGAATGTGAGAATCTGAGTGACTGATTTTCTCGCTTAGTGTTGTTGGGGTTTTTTCAGTCATTTTTAAAACCTTTTTTTTGAACATTGAACATTTCTAGAAAATAGTTGTATCATATATCAGATCTTCCACCTAAAAAGGAGTATACTTTCTTCTTCTAGTGTGATCTTCCACATGGAATTTTTGAACTGCTGGGAGTGAGCATGAGTAGGGCACCAAGGGCATGTCAACAGGAGATATTTAACACAAGGCTAGCATGCCTCTGAACCACCTGGGTGTCTGAGTAGCGGAGGGTAGCGCTTTTTGAAGGTATTAGTTCAGGGCAGCAATACTAAAACAACACTGCCTCTGGCTATTTAGCTCTGCCAATTCACACTAAATTACACAGTCAGCACTGTCAAACTGACATTCATACTGTTTCCATTGCCAAAGCTAAAGTGCTAACTCCTGGACCCTACATACAGTGTTTACATTGCACAAGCTATGCAAGCCATGCTGTTCACTCTCTGTTGTATGTAGAGGCCTGATTATGAAGGTAAAAAAAAAAAGAACTGAACTTAGGCTGGGCAAGATGACCTATTCTGAATCACGCTGCAAGGCAGACCACCAGCACACCTTAACGAAAGACCACAAAGGATGAGTCTACAAGACAAAAATCACTTTCCAATTTTAATACCATAAGCCAGTACCAGAAAGTTTTGCCACCTTAGTCAGAAATCATCAGGGGAATATTTGAGCTCCAGAACACCTGAGTCTAATCATGCAAGGAGGAAAAAGCCAGCCACTGTCCAATAAAAGTAATCTACTAACAAGAAGCATTGTGTGTAAAAACCATCGTTCTCTGAGATCATTGGTAAAGGTCCAACTTTCTCTATTGCTGAAGTTCAGAACATTTTAAGATGTGATACGCTTCAAAATATTTTTAATTTCAGCTAAATGCTTATTGTCTTCATCCTCTAGAAAAAAAATAAAATAAAAATTCCCGAATTGTTCAAGTGTGAAAGTTTTTGCATTCCCACAATAAAGACATCATGACAAAAGCACCCTATGCTTAGTAATCTTAAAAGCTGTCTCAAAGATATACAACAATGTTGTTCCCTGTTCTACAGTTAAAGGTGTACAAGCACAAGAAAATTGCAATTTGTGATAACTGGCAAAAAAAAGGAAAATTTCCTTTTTTAACTAAGTCATTAGCTCAGCAAGTGGTGTAAAGAGAAATTTGTCAATGTATACAATGGGAATTTTAAAACTTATTTGGATGGGAGAGTATGAGACATTCAGTATTCAAAGTTTAACTCTTGCAGAATCATAACTTGAGTTAGTATAACTGCTGAGTTTTACAGGCAAGCTATCACCCAGCCCTATGAATCTTTCTCAACATTAAGAAATTAATTGCTGATGCTGTAATTTACTTCCATTTACCTCCATTTTTGGTGTTGTGGTCAACATATTTGACCTACTTTTGTAAATCATTGCTGCATTTTTGCTGTAATTTGTTGTGGATATATATTGCATGTTTGCTTTATTTTACTTTATGAGGTCCTAACTAATTATGTATAAAAATACGCTGAGTTATATCTCAAATGATATTCCATAAGGACCTAAAATTGTTATGGGTATCAATGGATATTTGCTAATAAGTCTCATGTCTCTAACTTTTCATCTCTTCATCTACTCCAGTTTGTCTTTAATTCTTTCAGTGTCCCTAACCTCATTAGTGGCCACAGGGATTGTGATATTTACTAAACTGGAAATATTAGTAGTGTTATATAAATACCTAATTACCCCTCATTTAAAATTTTCAGAAGAAAGTTGGCAAGAAAATACACCAGAANGGAGGTCACTCCTAAGAAAGTTGATAAAGATATTCCAGAATCTGAATCTATATCCTGAATGATGATGGCAAAAGTTACAGTTGATGACATTTATAAATTAATTAGTAAAAGTTAAGTGGAACAAGAAGTTTTAATTCCTTTATTCTGCACTTTCCAGCAGTCCTCAGGGTCTTCCGTATTTCAGAAACCACAAGGGCTTTTAGGTCAACTGTCTTCCCACTCTGCAGCAGAAATTGAATTGGGACAACAAATGTAATTTTCAAATCGCAGACAGAGTGGAAAAAAGAAATGTTGCATTCATTCGGGGGGGGGGGGGGCNGGTGGGGTGGAGGGGAATATTAGAAGGAATGTATTTCAGCTTAAGGTCCTAGATAAAAAACAATAAACAGCCGAACATCATTCATGGCTGAAGTTGCTGTATTAGCTTGCCTTTAAAGACAATCCTACATATAGGGCAAATTACCAGTGACTGTAAACTCTGGCACAGTGGTGGTTTTGGACAGAGATGATTTTCTAGTTCCTTCATACTGTAATTTTTGTGTTGGACTGTTCTTTAATACTACAGCCATAAGTCAGTGACATTTCTTGTACTTTAATGTAAAACATAAAAAAAAAATAAAAGAATGGCATAACTCATAAACAGAATCTTTTGCTATTACTCAAATCTATTCCTGAAAGCAACAGAGTTTAACTTTGTTTCAAAGTAGTTACTCAACTTGTCCATTAAACTATATTTCAAAAAACAGCTTAATTTTATTATCAGGCTCATATTGCTTTATTCTTCTTACCTGTTATGACATTGCATTTAACAACAAATATATCACACAACCTTTTAACTGTATTATTCAGAACGTAAACACTGAATAGACAGAAGGTACTGCAAGGTTATAATTTTCTTAAGAGGCTGGATTTTTTCCTAATTGTTTATTATATATATGTATTCTCTTGCCAGAAATCAAGATTTAAAAATTCACCTTCTTCAAAGCTTTAATGTTATTTGGATCTCTGAAGCATTTATATTTAATTTCACAGCAGTGTCACAATTCAAGTGGTATATTTTAATGTCTGCAGCAGCCAATTGTTGATTTATTTTCTTTCAGGCAAAATGCAAATAATCTCTTAAGAGGTTTGCTCTCAGCCCTTGTGTTTGAGTTAATATATTTGCAGTGAATAAATTAAAAGAAGTCCAAATATGACTTTTTAAGGCCTTCTTGAATTTAAAAACTCCATTCAGTTTTAAAAATTTATTCAAAGTTTTCCTACGAGAAGTGGAAATGAACTCATTAGTGACTTTGGGCCACATCCAGTATTGGGGTAGGCCAACTGTGAACTTCCAGGGTGGGGAAATGAGCAGCTGTAGTGACCTAGTACCTTTTTGATCTCTACACTAGAAGCCCTTTCTTGGCTGTGGAGGCATTCCTGTAAAGCGTACTCTCCAATTACCTCAGGGCTAACTGCCCCATGAAGCGGTCCAGAATGGACAAAGACCTCAGATGTTGTCTTCATCAGAGCATTCACCTTCCCACTCCGCATTTTAAAAGCTTCTTTTAAAATTCCTTTCTTCTCTCCATTTGGTGTCATCAGAGGCTGCTCTGACTGAAGGGTGAAAGATTGAGACACAGAAACCAGCATTATCTCTGTACCATCCAGCAGCAAAGAGAGGGAGCAACCAGAACAAGTCCTTCTAGGCTCAGGTGAGCCGATCTCTTTGCTGGGTTGTAGACATGGTTCCCAAGTCATCCAGAGTCACCTACACTGGAAGAAACCACAGTTCCTGCTTGGCCTATAATTTTTTTATTTCTATAGAAAGAAAAAAACAGTTATATGGAGATAAGCAAATGTCTTCTAGTTTGACTTCTTTACATACGTGAGACACTGTTGTAACATTACCCAGATCACAGCTAGGGACTCCCAGACTGTTAATCAAGGAATCTTACAGATTTTATTTCCCACCACTACTCCTTGCAAACCTGTTTGTCCTGCAGGATATCTATGTGTCACCTAATAACACAAAAAGAGGAAAAAGTCTAGATTTTAGGGAGTTACCAAGCAGGTCAGCTTCATGATTTGACTGCAGATTGTAATGATAGTCAAAGTGACTACAGGTCAGGTTTAACGAGTTAGAGCAACGTCTAACTTGTTTCCATCACAGATGATTATAGCTAAAAAGGAAATTGATTTTTAAAAAAGAGCATACAAGTGTACAGAAATTAATCTTGGGGGGTGAGAGAGTCGACAGACAATTTTTAAAATGTAATATTTTCATAGAGAAAATTGCGATAACAGTTATTTTCCAATAGAAAAATTTTTCTTTGTTAAATCATCAGTCAACATTCAGGACTTTTGCAAGAATAGACTAAATAAGAGTATATGCCTGGGTGAAGTTAACTCTTTTTCAAATGTATAATCAAGTGTCAATGATTGCATTTTTTGTTCAACTCTTCCTTTGATCATTCCTATAAACAAGAAAGTGTTTTAATAATTCTCTAAGAATAACACAAGTGTAAAAACAATCATTCAATACTCGGCAATATAAAAATTTACTGGCTAAATTAGACTTTTATTATTCTTACTCAATATTCTTTCAACTTCTTAACTACATAAGAAAAAGTCTTATTTTTGAAAAATTTCACTACCTTAGTTTTCAGATAATCATGGCCACATGCAGTTTGGAAATACAGATTCAAAATTATAAACTTCAGTAATATTCTCTGCTGCTCTACTTCTTTCAGACAGGGAGACACATTTGTTTGCCTTTTCATCAGATATGGCAATATTTAATCTTTTTCAGGTCAGTAGAGTAAGTATAGCCATAAAAATTCAGTGTCCTATATTTGATACTGTATATTTTTATCCAGACAAACATTTGTTTGGAAAAAGAAATCTGTAAGAACAAACGAAGTTCCAGCAAGAAGTTAATAATTAAAAATACTTCTCCATTTGGTGCATCTCAACATACAGTAAAAATGCTGAGAACTGCTTAGTTGGACAAAATTCAAGGCAGAAACTCACATTAAAACAATTTCTACCCACAAAAAAAAAAAATTAAGAGAGCAATACTATGAGCCAAGGAAAAGATTTTTAATTTTGTTCATATTCCTTTTATCTATAAACTATTGATTGCTCAGTGCAACATAAAATGAGAACATTATAGAATACTTATGTAATATACCTATCCAGTGACCTCCAATATTTCTGGATCAAGTCACTTAGCAGTCCAGCACATGTGAGTATCACATTTTCCAAACCTCATCTCCAGGTTACCAAGATCAATGATACAAAAGGAACATCCTTCTTCTGAAACTGAATACCAGCACTAAAAGAACCACAAACACTAGACATGTCACTAATTGAAGAGCCAGCTTCAATCAACACATAGCTGACTCACTGAGAAGTTTTATCCATGTTTTCAGCAATTTTGCAGTATTAACCGAAGTTTCAGACTGACACCACATAATGCTTACAGTAACTCTGATATCTAGTGGGATTACTGAAGGTATTACATATTGGTAAATATTTCCAATCTGGTAATCCAAGCCTTTCCTCTGATAACCCTACTCTATGGGTTTGTTTTTCCTTTACTATTTCAAATATATTTTTATTTAAGCTTGATACTATAACCAAACGTTGTAACACAATCTTCATGCCTCCTGCCACAGCCCCAAAATATCTCAAAGATGTAGTAATTCCTTGCATTATAAATTGCACCTGTCTCCCATATGAAGATTTATTTGGTGGAAACTCTTTCAACAGGGTAGCTTCATCATGCATCTTGTGCAGAACACATAAGATGCCATCATTCTGAGGGTAAAATGTCTCATAAGAGTCCACTTTTCACTATTCTTTGCATTCTCCATATACCTGTAACTTTACAGTTAAGTCCTCTTATTGTTTCCTTGTTGACTAACATTCTCTTGTTATCTTTCTGCATTTGAATTACAATGCCATAATAGGTAAAGCATTGGGGCAGAAAAAATGGTTACAGAAAATCATGCCTGCAAAACCCAAATTGTTCACAAATTCAGAAGAAAGTTATTAAAGACTGGGAACTAATGAGAAAAATACACACATTCTGCAAACTTTTAGCTGGGTTCAAAAGAATTCACACATCTGCATTGTGTGAATGATCTTAAGTGTCAACAGCAAACTTTTCCTTTCATCTGCCTATTTTGCAGAATAATCCTCTCAGTTAATTTGTACTTTGATAATTACGGGCACAGAACTCACCTAGAGCTGAACATACATTTCATTATAACCAGGTAAAATGAACTCTCCTACCTCTCTTTCCATGTTCTTCCTTTCGTCCTTTTCACAGAAGAACAGTTGAGAAGGATCGTCTCTCCCCAGGTGTATGTAGTACGCATACCAAGAACTCAACCCTAACTGGAAACCTCAGACACTACTAGCTTTTAGAATTCCAGTTTTCACTGCCTAAACTTCTTTCCAATCCTTCAAAATTCCAGCTGCTAAGGCTGCGGCCTCTGTCTTGTTCAAGTTGCTTAACAAAATACATATTTATTCCAGTAACTTTGCTCTCAAAACCATGGGGGTTTATTCTGCCAGTTGACTGGGCAGCAGAGACTTACCAAACCACTTTTTTTTTTTCCTCACAGCAATAACAAAAATTTTCAAAATGAAGTTACCAAAAATTAAAGCATTTAAAGTAAAAGGTTTTTTCTTTAATTAACATCCTTGTCAATTAAATAATATCACATTGTTCCCCAATTGCTACCATGTACCTAGAGAGATAGCAGACATGACATTTCAATGAAATGAGCATCTTCACTTTTTTTATAAGCTAACATGAGGAAAATTGAGCCATTGCTCAAAAGAAAGAACATCTGGTAACATGGACAAAGTTACAAGTACTTACAATTTGTGGTTCATAATCACATTGATAACCAGATGGCTCTGGTTTTGGAATTGTTCTGAATTCTTTCTGTTTCAGTTCTTTACTGTGAAATGTGCTCTA
Organism: Nycticryphes semicollaris; assembly: GCA_013400055.1. NCBI lineage: Eukaryota > Metazoa > Chordata > Aves > Charadriiformes > Rostratulidae > Nycticryphes > Nycticryphes semicollaris. The sequence continues at coordinate 247,460 of VXBJ01004560.1, read as the reverse complement.
AAGACTCCCCATGACACTATTCACCAACATCTTGACATGATGTAACCATGATGAGTTTGCATCACTGAGATCTCCAAAGAGGTGAATCAGCATTTCATCTTATGTGTATGAGTTAACAATGGCATGCTCAGGAGATTGTTATGATTACAGAAAAAAAAAAAAAAAAAAAAAAAAAAACCAAAAAAAACCAAGCCTACTGAAGTAATTAAGAATTTTGCAGCACTGTAAAATATAATAAGGAAAATGAACTGGTTTGTTTGTTGTTTTTTAACCTCAACTATTTCCAAGTTTTTTCCTTAAAGCAGAAAAGCCTTATTATCACAGACTAGATTTACAAACTAGACCCAGACTACTCAAAATTACAACCCCAAACTTCTGAATTCTTTTATCAATTTGAGCTCTGGATGAGTATTTCCAACATTGTGCAGCTTAGTCACCTCATAATGGGACTTCCAAGACACATCATTCATAAAAAGGTGCTTTAAATATATGATCAGAAGTGCCAGAGAGAAACACACTTTAAAATTTTTATTTTTTTTTTTAAACTGAATTGCCTTTTTCTTTTAATGATCTACAGCCCTGTTTATTCCGGTCAAACATATATGGAGCGGAGGGTTTGTTTGTTGGATTTTTCTTTTAAAACTAAACAGGAGTGATACATTTCCTCTAAGAAAAACAAAGAGAAAAGCTTAACATTTTTACTATTGCTTTCTCTACAAAATTCACCCAGGACAAGAAAGACTCCCCACTAAGATCCCTCCTCTCTCTGACACAGATTCAGGTGGTAGCTGAGGGTTTTTTCACGCAAAAGCAAGAACATTAAAGCAGTTAAACACAGACCCTTGTGAGTTGTCTTCTCCCCTGCATGAGGAGTAGGCTCAATGAGGTGGGAAGAAGGGGTGGTGAAAGGCACTCTTCAGGCACTTGCCTTGCCAACCACTTGATGGCTCAAAGGAGGGAAGAGCGGAGTCTACTGGGCATGTTCTAAACAAATTTGCTGTATCAGCCTAGTCAAGTGAGATGGATGAAGGTCATTTCATTTGTGCATACAGGCTTGTCTCAACATGTGAAGACAAAACTAGTCATCTAGAGAACTTTTAGTCAAAAATGGCTGTGCACAACAAGGCATCATCTGACCAAGAGCCTTGATTTCCTTCTGAGGGTCATAACTTCAGATATAAGACAATAAAGCAAGTATTAGGCAGGACTTAAACCTTTAAGCCATTTTTTGTGGCACAAGCTCTAATTGCCTATAAATCATGCTGTGTTATCTGCTTGGCACATAAAGCATGACTCTAAATACATAGCTGTTTTAAAATCCATATTTCTGTATTGCACAGAATAAATCAAATTGGAAGTATGGCACAGTTTTCCGTTTGTTTTAAAGCTCCAGATTCAAAAGAAAACCCTTAGAAGTGTGGTAATTGGTTTTTATGCATCTTTTTGGTGTAGGGTTTTTATTTATGAGAATCAGTCTACTTTTATGCATTTAGATTTATGTGAATATCCGGTGTAATGTCATTTTAGGAATAACAGTCACATGAACTCCAATGCTTATCTTTGGTTGCATTAAGAAAAGGTCATCTCCGCTAGACATGTAGCACTAATGGCACTGGCATTAACAGTATTTATTTGCTCTCAAAAAAAAATCACAACGTATCTTCCTCAACTGTGTTCAGTTAAGCTAGATGGCCATAAGAACTGAATATCTCTTACGCTGCTCGTCGCCTTGTTGGACCAGTAAAAAACAGAACTTAACTGATACATCTAGTGCCTTGTGACTGCATACAAAATGATCCAGTAGTGAGGTGGTTTATCCAGGAAAGTGGTGTATCAATAGTTGCCAGCCTTTCCTCCCCCCACTGGAATTTATGGAAGATCGCAGTAATAATTTATCGCACTGTGAGTGAGAGTCCATCATGTATTAGAGTTCATCTCTTCTGTGATTTAAAACCACCTACATGAGTGCTTTAGAGCTGTTTCTGAGATTCCCTGAGCTGTTTTAGTCTGTATGAATCATGAAGCCAGTGAAAGTTTTATAAAGTTTCAATGTCCTTAATTTATTTTCTTATGTCTAGAACAAGAGAACTCTCCAGTCTGGGTCTTTTGGGGGTAGACAGGGAGGAGCGAGGAGCACAGCTGAATCATTCAAGTCAAGACTGTTCTCTTTTCTGACATTTCCCTTCAGTGTAACTCAAGGCTGGACACACCAGCCCCAGTGCTCAAACACACTGTGGAATTACTTCTGGGCTGTGTCATGAGCATGATTAGTGCACATAGCTAATAAGGGAGGAGCAGAGTAAGGTGGATTTTAGACATGTATAGGCCACAGGGCACAATCTAGGACTATTCAACCACCAAAAAAAAAAAATTCTAATATTAAATGAAGCAAGAGAAGTCTGTTCCTGGAATCTTTACGTGTCAGTATAGCCTGAGCATCCTGGGTGCCAGGAGCATATAATCAGTGAGCAAATCTTCCCCTCTACTCTGCTCTGGTGAGACCCCATCTGGAATATTGGTGTCCAGTTCTGGGTCCCTCAGTTCAAGAAGGACAGGAAACTGCTTGAGAGAGTCCAGGCCAGAGCCACAAAGGTGCTTAAGGGAGTGGAGCATCTCCCATATGAGGAAAGGCTGAGGGAGCTGGGTCTCTTTAGCTTGGAGAAGAGGAGACTGAGGGGTGACCTCATGAATGTTTATAAACACGTAAAGGGTGAGTGTCAGGAGGATGGAGCCAGGCTCTTCTCAGTGACGGCCAATGAAAGGACAAGGGGCAATGGGTGCAAGCTGGAACATAGAAGGTTCCACTTAAATATGAGGAAAAACTTCTTCACGGTGAGGGTGACGGAACACTAGAATGAGCTGCCCAGAGAGGTTGTGGAGTCTCCTTCACTAGAGATATTCAAAACCCGCCTGGACATGTTCCTGTGTGACCTGATCTAGGTGTTCCTTCTCCAGCAGGGGGATTGAACTAGATGACCTTTCAAGATCCCTTCCAATCCCTGATATTCTGTGATTCTGTGATTTAACATTGTTAAGTACCTGGAGCTAATCACAAGAAGAGTCTTGGCATCACCAGATGTCCTTGCCTTAGGATAATCAACTACAGCCAGTACCTGACATACTTTACTGGTCCTGTATAACAAGGAATATGTACATATGATGTGCAGCGAAATGCTGCATACCATGATTATCATGTCAAAGGGGAACTACAGCTGAACTTCAGGAAGAGCAGAAGTGCGTCTTTCAGGAGGTTAAGAGACAAGATTAACCTGCCCATGAGGTGTCCATAAGCATCTTCTCACTCTATTAAAACATTACAATAATATCAATTTAAAGGCACTAAAAAATTTATTCTCTTTTTATCCTCAAAGCAGTCTTCTAAATTTTAGTAGCAAACCAGGGGGGCAAGCATTCTGGTAATAAAATAAAAAAGTACAGTATTAATCATGACTAACACGTTGTTGTGTTAGTGTCATCATTAGACAGCAAAAATATAACTCACCAGGAAACTGTCATTGCACCGGGAGAGTTTCCAATAACACTCCAACCTGCTCCACATCCCCTCCAAATCCTAACCTCACAGATTTGGTTTTTCAAACAGTCTGCAGAATTACTTTCCCTTCTTTCCACGCCTAACAGCAGTCCTGCAGTTATAATTAGGCATAGATAGATACCACCTACAAAACACCTCACAAAATTGTGCCTGTTCATGTCTATACAGAGAGAATGCCAAGTAGAGGAGAATGTAGGCTTTTCCTTAAAATGTTCTACATGAGTTTCAGGAGCAGACAATGGACATATCCACTGTGATAGATTCTGCTGTTAGGGCATCTACGGCAGCAATAAACTAAAATCAAAAGAAAATAAGTGTTTCAGTTGTGTGAGCCCCTCAGAGCTGTCAGTGTAACAGATAGGTACTTCTGCCTTTCCAGGCAAGGAACTGAGACCACCCAGACATATTACATGAGGACACTATATCTGGACTTTAATAGGCCTTCTGGCTGAGAACTTGTACTTGAACAGCGTGGACCAGATGGTTTGAATTTCAGAAACATAAGCCATTTCAGACTGGTCCGAAAAGGGAACAGGGAAAATCCAACCATGTTTTGAAGAGGCTTATGCAGAGTAGAGGAATAATTAATTAGTTTACCAAATTAAGATTTTTATTACATCCTTCCTTGCATGCTTTTGTCTGATTGAAAACAGACTTATAAGATGATAGAAAACAACCTTGGACAGCCAGATAAACTAGGCTGCAAACTTGCCACCAGTAGGAGAAACCTTGGTTTGGAACAATGTTTTCTTGCACACAGGTTTTCAGACAAAAACTTCTTTGATCCAGACAAATGCAAAAGTGTCCATATGCAGTTTTGAAAATGGAATTTAGCAGTTATTTTTCAAAGTATTGGTTTTGCCATAACAAGAAAAGCATAGCATCAAGCAAAAGGATAGCCACAATGCTGTTATAAATAACATAAATACAAAAAGCTTGAATAGCTAAAGGCTAATTGTAATGTTCAATACTATTTTATGGCTTTTTAATAACTAAATGACATACATGCATTGCAAATGAAGGTTTGAACTACCAAGCTAATACAAAGCAATAGCTGCAAACAAAAAGCAGGAAGTAGGGTTCTGGACTCTGCAAGGTTTCTGACATATCTTAATTTCTCTTTATTCCAGTTGTAGAACAGGAAACTTGGTATAATTCTAAAAAAAAAAAAAAAGGTAACCAATTTTTATTATTTTCAACTGAGACACACTAAGTCTCACTTCCAGAACTAAGTCTAATTAAAATCACTGCCATAAAATATATCCATTGCCTCAAAACTGGAAATTTCTATTCTAGACTGCTAGGGAAGAAGTATAAGACAAAATCCTTCAACTGAACTATACAAGGATTCTCAGTAACACAAGATAATTCCAGGAAATACTAATAAATAGCAAGCAGTTTACAATCACCTCAACAGCTGAAATTCCTTCATGAAAATTTAAGGGACAATTTAAAACAGCAATAAAAAATGCAAACAGAATTTTCACATGGATTATTCACAAATAGGAATGAGACCTGCATTAGTCAAATTAATTGTTCTTTCAAATTGCTCACACAGCTCTCTCTAAGTGCTGTTTTCTGCCATCAGTCACTCAGAGTGCACCTGTAGGCAGCCATCCTGAGAGATGTTACTGCTGTTCTGGTATGGAGATGATTACCTCTTTTCTTCTAGTAATTGTAACTGCAAAAACAAAAGCAAAATAATCTAAAACCACCCTACAATATATCACTGGTTTGAATTTCCTTTTCCCTATTATAGATTAATACCACTGCAACCTACCAGCATTGTTTCAATTGAAATACAAGAAACCAGCCTTCATCATGAACAATGTGGGACTTGCATATATGTGCTTATTTAAAAATCTGGACAAAATATTAATGTGACAAGCACAAGGTAAGAAATAGCTGAGCATGTTAAAGTGTTAATGCACCCATCTTATTTCAAAAAAGTAAAATGAAGTTTTGGTTCAAGTGGGTGACTAATCCACTACAACAGCAAAGCCTTTACTCTGCCCGAATATGTCATAGGAGTAATTACAGACATTAAAAAGTCAAGAACTGTATTTGTACAATTGTCTGATTTTCTATGTCAAATTTTCAGCAACAGCAGAATATGAAACAAATAATTAAAATAGCGGAGAGCAAAAGAAACACTGAAGTAGTCAATGAAGTATAAATGCCCCATCTTCCTTTGTTGCCTGAGAAATTGAGTCCCTGTTTACAGTCTGTAAAGCATATCAATGTGAAAAATCTTTACCAAAATCTAAACATTTAGATTAGCTCCATTAAAAAAAAAACATATGTTCACATGAGGAATATTTTCCTCACATTCTCCATGATTAATCTTAGATTCCCCAGTCATTGTTCAAAATCTGTCCCAGCCTCACCAGACCTTTGACACTATCACTATGGCAAGGTTGAAAAGGTGCTGAAAGAACCACTTCATAGTAGGCTTTAGCAAAGCCTGTTGAGAAATGCATGACACTTAGTAAATATACATATATATTTTTTAAGCTTACATACTGGATTCATTGTAGGTCCTCAGATTTGAGTCCAACCTTAGAGAACTTTTTGAAAAGTTTTGAAGCATCTTACTTTACGCCAATAAGAACAACAAAGAAAGTGCACACTTTTTGCCCAGCTCTAACACACAGTACACTCTTGATTGCCCTTCATTTACACTGATTTCACACAGCTGTAACTGTTTATTTCAGTACAGTTAGTCTAGATTCACACTAGTTCAGTTGAGATGACAATCAAATTACCTATCCAGCTGAGACTGCAGGATACAGTTCAATTACCTAAGGTGACATTTGATCAGGAAATCAGGATTAAAATCCTTTTCCTTTACATACATTACAGCATTGCCAGGAATGCCATCTACGTCTATCCTAGCCAAATTAAGAATCACTGGTAGAGGTTCTAGTTACCATAAAACTGTTACCTGTAGGTTAAACTGCAGCAGAATCTCAGGACAGCTTGTCCTTGCATCAGCTCTTGCTCTCCCAAGCAATTCGGGGGTACAGCTGTAGAGTGAGAACACAGTGAAGCCTCTCCACGCACACAGCATGTGTGCAGTCACCCTGGGTTAGGGGCTCACTGACCCCTGTGGCCCGCAACAGTCCCAGGTGTTACAACTTTGCAGTTTTGACATAGCCTTGAAGTCTCATAAATGCCTTGGTATCTCATAATGAGGTACCAAGTGCATCTCATCTAAAAATAAATCATTGCAAGGAGAGTGCATGCTAAATTTCAACCTAGCGGGAAGTTATCCAAAAGTGCTAGAGTTAAGATATGTAACAGCGCAGTATATTCTGACAGAAGATTGAAATGTTGAAACAATTTTTTTAGAGCCTTCCCTTAAAATAAAGCTCCTTTCCTGGCTCAAGAAAATTGAGTAATATTTCATGTCTACAGTTATTTGTGATGATGAAAAGGAGTTCATCTGCTGACAACCTGTCCCTTATACATCAAGCACTTCTTCAACAGTGTGAGAGGAGGAAGACAGCTAAGTGTGATTTAAGTGAAAAGAATCAGGCCTCTGTACATTCCAAAATAAGGGTTGATTATAAATTGTATACATATATGTGCCCATAAATCGCCATAATTAAAACTTGTCTAAAACCAGGCATTACTCCCCCTACTCCACAAAAATTTCACTGTTTCAACACGCAAAAATCCCCAAGACAGATTACAAATTCAGCCTCATGAGAGCTAGAATTCAATTATAGTTTCTTCTGAGAAAAAGGTTCTTTAGTAGAATACAACACTTGTGAACCAGCACAGCAGCATTTTCAAATCAAAGGTTTCCAGCTTTTTGCTGAAAGCTGAAAGTTTCTGTTTTCAAGTGCTTCAATTTTTTTATTAAGAAGTCAAAACTGTCAGTGAAGAGCACACGTTTCTCACACAGAAAATAATTTTAACAAAGAAAATAGTTTCAACAGAATACTTCGGGCCACTTCTACAATGAGTTCATGCTGGTTTGCCTTTTACAAAGCAACAGCTTGAAACCTCAAGGTTCAGAGCTAATGCAGCAGAGCAACCTCAGCCCCACTGAATTTTAATCACAGAGTGCACCCAGCACACCCACAATGGCCAACCTCACATTATTCATTTAAATCAACCATAAAAAAAAAAAATAAAAAAGAAAGAAAATCCTTGCTTTTTTTCCTACTGGTGGAGCCTTCTTACATTTGGATGCATTTGAATTACACTGTTTTATCTCCAGTGACAAATCTGTTATACCTTGGCTGCACCAACATCTTAGGCATATGCTATTTCTTTCATTCATTTCCCTTGTGCTTTTACCTCGGTACCTAATGCGCTGTCAGAATCAGAGAATCCATCCATAAGTATTATGTGATGAGTAACTGCTGTATATGCAAGCACACAGGAGAAATGAGCTTTCATTTTTTCATTGCAATCATTTACATAGTGAATATGATCCCATATAAATTACTTCTTGTCATCTCTTTACATTTGATCAGCTGAAGGATCCTTCTATTCAAACTGGGGGGAAAGAAAGAAAAAACTACCAGCAATTTGACACTTCTTTATACTTAGAGTTTTAAGGTTTGTACAGTTTTTTTATTCAAACTGCTATACTTTCTGATGGTTTCTCCTCTTAGAAGAGGATTCCTTTGATAGTCAGACAACTTCTATCTTATCCCTCCAGGCTAAAAATCTCAGTTTTCATGACTTCCCTTAGAAAATTAGAATTTCTGTGTACCACAATATTAAGTGAAGAGGTGTTTCTTAGGCAGTTACGACCTGACAGAAATGCCTTAACTGTGGGAGAACTGACAAAAAAGTGTACTTCTGGAGGCTGGAAGAACCCACGAAGTCTGCATTACTGACATGCAGTTCCTATTATAAATATTTTACACATTAATTTTGGTCTTCAGCCAAGTTCTCCAAGAATTTAACACAGAGTCACACCTTGACAGGATTCATCCTAAATCACATCTTTGTCTACATTTCTTAATACAAAAATATCCACTTTGCATTAAAGTGACAAAAGGGTATGATTTAAACTCTCAACACAAGGCAATTCACAGCTGAAATAACTGAGCAACATAACATGTTTTTTTTCTGTGCAGGTTTTACAAGCCATGCGAAACTGATGACTAATACTGAATACACACTCTCTTCCATTAAAAAAATGAATATTCTAATGAGCATTTTACAATTTCTTTAGGGTGGGAATTTTGTGGGTAGGGCTTTTTCTCAGACAAATCTGCCGCAGAAAGTTCAATGTCCCAAAATGTTTACAGAAATAATACAACAGGTTCTGCTTTTGTTCGACACAAATTCAAGAGTGTCCCAAATGCCACTGAAGAACAATGTGCCAAATTCTGCCTATTGTACTCCATAATGTTAGTGGCAGAATTCAGAGATGAGTGCAGTGACAGGATATGGCTCATGGCACTTTTCATGAATCTGTGTGATCAAGAGGAGCANAAAAAAAAAAAAATCAACTCATACTTTTGTGGTTTTTTCAACCTTAAGAAATATCCTTCAACTATGACTCAATAGTTTTCTCTCCAAGAAAACCCCAGCAGGGTAAAATTTATGGACAATTTTACCCTGAGCTCCCTCGAGACTGTGACAGCATCATTATTAGCTTCTGGTTTAAAATAAAAAATTGAAAGTCCAATAATATAAGAATTATTTGTTCAAATTATCCAACAAAATACTTTAAAATTAGAAAAATTGGAAAATCTTCAAAGAACATCACTATTGGCAATATGTTACATTTTTCTGAGCACTGAAAGGCCTCAATTTGTTACCAAAAAAAAGACCAGAAAACCCAAGTTAACTCACTCAGAGGAATACTGTAAAATAGAAAGCCATTTGACTGCAATAGTTTAAACAAAATGACAAAATAATTTTTTATGTTTTGCAATCACTATCGCACCTACATTTTCTATTATGAAATAGGATGGTAAGAGAATTACATGTTATTAATTTATTTTATTTATGCAATTTATGCCAAATTCAGTCATGACCTCCATTGTATTTTTAAGCATTATAGTCTTATTTAAATGTTTTATTTCAAAAGCACACTCTTAGGTTGAAAAATACCACATACACAGAAGTCCTAAATTGTCTTCACAAAAAATTCTCCTATGATCTTCACTGAAGTAAAGTAACATCAGAAAAGAGATCTATTTCCTTGTAATTTTGGAAGATAAACTGTCTTCATATAAAGCAAAATCCCTACAAACCTGTGGCCACTAAGCATTTATATTACACCTTTAAATCAATGTTACTCACAGATTAAACCCTTTGAGTTTAGGCATCAAGGCTTTTTTACAGCTACATACAGTACAAAATCCCCTCTTACAGGGGTGCTACAACACAACTCCTCCAAGGAGAAAATGTGCATATTCCTTTAAATTGCATGAGAAAAATCATTGGGTCATATATCTGTATAACGATATGCATAGCAGAGAGTTCTACACGTATATTTTAGGAAAACATATCAGTTTTGTTTTCTCTGCTCTGCCCAACAGATATTATGCGTCTTAACAGGCAAACTACTATAGTCAACTTTAGAGTAGGCTTCCCCTCTATATTTTTTGTCTCTTGCAAACAAAGTGTTACAGATATATCCCTGCTAGCTCCATTATATTAGTTGAGAACCAAATGCAGCAAACTATGAACTTCACCTTCTTTAAAATACAAGATTTCTAATTTTACATCTGTTGTTCAGGATTAAGAACAAACATAACAAATCTTTTAATAGATACACCTTAGTGCTCACTTTTCAACACTTATTCCATATGTTTTACTGGTTTTGTTATTCTCCTTATCAACTAAATTATTTCCCATTAAAATTCATGGCCTCTCTTACATTAGGTTGCACATTATCTGAGCTGGAAGTAGGCTGTTGTGACAACCACAGGCTTTTTGAACAGCAATGGCATGTCTTTGGGCAGAAAAAGCTTGTAAAGAAGAGTATGCATCAGCAGCACAGCAGAAGACCAGCTCACACATTGAATTAATTTGTGATGAATATCATGCATAGGCTTGTACAGGCAGTCATGCATCCACCATACTCTGCTCACCGCTTCCCACAGCCCCTGTCAGCCTTACTTAGGAGAGACATCTTAGATGATGATAACTTTGCTCGACACTACTAGTTTCTATAATACTTTTTTTTTTTTTTTTCTTTTCCAAAATGTCTCTTTCTTGCTTTAAAGCTGTAAGTAAATCACTGCAGAGCTTCCTGACAGACTGGGCAAAGGCAGGGGGGTGAGGGAAGATGAGGAATGTGTTTAAAAAATGCAGGCTTTGTGCAGTTTTTTTCAGGTCCTGAGGCCACTAATAGGCCCTAATGGCCCTGCTCGACTCCCAGTGGTCCCGTTTCAGCTGAGACACGTCCCAGCTCTTGCCCCAGCACAGTGCCTGTGCCCAGCCCCAAACCCACCTGGTCCTGGCTGGACTTGATATGGGACTTGATTCATCATCTTGCTTTACAGGATGGTCCCTGGGCTGCCAGTGGATCTCATCTGTCACCAGCCTGACTGAAGCCTTAGGGGTCTTGTGACTGCTGTCCTGCTTATGTTGGGATCACCCTCAGCCTCATCTTGTCTTCCCTCGGGACAAGCACTGATGCATGTTTTTTCACTGTAACGTATGAGAACACTGAGAATTTTTCTAATAAGAGATTTATCCTGGGAAACAGTGAAAGTGCTGCCGTATACAGAAATGTATTGCTTTTGCTACACAAAAGTGTCACTGATAAAAGATCCAAGGTGAAATTTCTGGTCAAAATTGACAAAGCAGTTCCTACACCATTTTAATCCTGAATTAAGCACAAGCAGAATTTGAACCTAAGGTTTCTGTATCTCTGACAAGCAACCAACTCACTGATATTTTGTCTGTACATGCACTTATACACTCTCACACTCACAAATGCTTTCCTGTTCAGGTTTATTTATCAGTGACAACATACATGGAAAACTGATTTGATATGATAGAGAAATTTGGTACTTTGGGGGCAAGTTTGGGGGTTAGGGTTGTTGAGGTTTTTTTGTGGTTTGAGCTGGGTGGCTGGGAGGTGGATCTGATTCTGAGAAAGAGGTGGAAGCTTTTCAAAGTTCTTACAAGAAGGAATTGGGAAAAAGGCCTTACATTGGAGGGCTTGTCCACATCCCTTGAGGAGAACTGACTGCCCAAGAATCCAGTTTACTAGTTTCTGTCTACTGAGTGGATTAGTAAGAAGTCTGAAGGAAAAATCAGCAGGAAAATCAGGCATATTTTAAAAGAAAAATATAACTTGAAATCATGCCTATCCAAGTACATTTTTGTTGAAATTGAGCCCCTTTCCTTCATGTTACAATTTTGACAACTTGGCAAATTCCAGTCAAGACATTCGTCACTAAAAATAGTGGATAAGATCCTTTGAGGATCTCAATAACACTTTAAGAGAAGTAATGTTTTTATACACTAGCTCATCTTCCATTCCTACCTCTTGCCCCAAAATACCTGTATGCGTTTCCAAATGTTATTTCTTGTGAGAGTAGTACAGGGACACAACTTTCAGCTACATGCAATGTTATAAAAAAGGATGAAGGCAGAGGCAGGACAATATCAAGTGGATCCCAACTGAATGAGATTGCAGTTTGAGAATTGCCATTTAAGAGAATATGCAAGCTGCATTCTTTGAAATCATAACACTATGGAAAATATTCCAGGCTCCTCCAAGACTACAAAAGTAACAAGAGGTCTATATGATCTATTTACTCTTTGGTCTGATTTACAGAAATAGCTCTTGACAGGAGGCAAGTTGATAATAAAAAGTGATGCTTTCCCACTCCTCTTTTAAGCACATCTTTAGATGTAGTCTCTCTCTTCTCCCCCCATTAAGTGATAGATCTGAAGACTAAAAAGGAACTGAAGAAGTGGCAAGATCTAACGCCTGTTGGACTAAATACGTAAATTATGAAATCAAGTCCCAGAACTGGGAGACCTTAAGTCAGAGTACTGGTAAATCAAGAAAGTGATGAAAGCAGTGTTCACCATTAGAGAGGGTGCTGATTTTTTCTGTGACATTTCTAGCCCTCAGAAGTCTACAATATTTTTCATATAAGATCAAAGAAAATGCATTAATATTTGCATACGGTTGGCTGTATATTCCCCCCCTTCTATTAGCATCTCTCTCACTCCCTAACTTCAAACACTGGATAATACTGAAATCTTTAGTTTAAAGGAAACAAAACCCCCTCCACTTCAGATAACTAAAACACGTATTGAAATTAATGGGAATCATTTGATTTCTTCCTGTGACAAAATAAAAATCAGACATTTTCTGGAAAAGAAGCATCTTTAATCTCCCAGGTGAAACATGAGAGTATAAAAAAGTGATTTCCTAATGAAAGACTTTTTGTTATTCTCACATATTTCTGCATGCAATTTTTGCAGTATTTGTTTGTATAACTATGAATTGGCTTATGTTGTCTGAATTTCTTAACCAAGCATTTTGCTTTTTATTGTAATACAATTTCATGATAGTTAAACAGAACTTGTCATATTTAAATATTTTCTGCATGATTGGCATTAAAGCATTCAGTATAAGGAATTAATGAGAGCGTTGAATTAAATGTGTCGAATGCATCCGGTTTTTAAAACTTCAACATATCAAACACACAAAGCACAGAATTTATTTTGTCTGCAAATGATGTTCAAAAGCTTAGAGCTGTCTCATTATAATGTAGTTTTTAATATCTGAGGTGGAGTTAGTCTTTATAGTAATCTTGGCTCCATAATGAACCCACTCCTTCAGTGGAGATGATGTCTATATTTTTCTGTTGGTCCAGAGTGAACCAGGCCTGGGACGTGTCCTGCAACCTTTTATGAATGCAAGTGACTTTGCATACGTGACCTCAGTTGCCTATCTCTACATTACAAAATTAAGAGGCCTTCCCCAGTCTAACTGTACAATCTGGGTGCATTCCAGCCCTTAGTGAGGTTGCACCAACACATGATGGCAACCTCACTTCTCCACCCAGGCTGGTTTTCATGCAGGAAAAAACACCCTCCCAGGCCTATTCAGCAAAAACAGAACTGTATCTGTCTAATGATCAGTCGTCAGAGCAACGTCTCAAGTCACGTAGAAGTATTGCAAACACAACACAGTCACGCAAACAAAAAAATTTATCATGATTGCTGAAGGGAGGCAGAGCTGTAAAAATACTCACTTTTGGTCCTCTTAGGTTACTAATTTCTGATTTTAATATTGAAAGTCCCTCCCAAAGGTGAGTTGCATAATTAAAATAAAACTGTATTGATTTGAATCAAACTCCTTCGGAACAGTCAAGCTTTTTACTTTGTCAGCTACTTTCTGCCTCTCAGAATGATGTTTCATACTACTGAAAGTAATGCCCATTTGTCCTTAGTTAAAACCCTTGTTTAAACCAGCCACAACATAGTATTTCGTATCTGCCTCTGAAAGGTAAACTATCTCAAAGAGAAGACAAAAGTCTTGTGACAGGAAATCCAGCCACTTCTTTCCCTTTTTATTGTAATGTTACACATCTTTCTTACAGAGAAAAGAAAATACCTAATGTAGGGAGTTAATAATTTGCAACTGTCTTATGGGAAGATTGAGGATCAATACTTACCAGTTCACAACCAAAAAGCAAAGGGCTGCCTTAAGACAATGTTTCCTACCTTTGGAATTTTTGTTGAGCACACCACAGCAGTTAATGACTGCAAAGTACTGAGCCTAAGACTACATAAATTGATAACAAAAATACATTTTTTTTCAGGCTAGATTTACTGATGGAATTTCTATGCAAATAAGAACAAAAATACACTGTGTTTTACCCAACTTCAAGAACAGAACAGGGAAAGCTTAAGTAAAAGTTTTCTTTCAAAACAGAATAATTTTTTTATCGTACTGCCTTTCCAAAAGTATGGATAATAATTAATACTTCATGACATTAAGCACACAAGTTAAATCCAAAATCCTATTACATACCTAGGAAAAATTAGCTGTGGTATGACATAAGACACAGCCTTCAGCTCTTAACAATCTAGGAGGAGTTCTTGTTCAACCATTCAGAAAGTCCAAATTACATATAATTCTGCTAAACTTCATCCTTCTCACGAATCTCTCAAGGATTGCTCTCAGGAGACTGGTGAGGGAGCAGGGTCATTGGGTCCCTTTTATGATGTTACAATAGGGACATCCATAGCAAAATAAAATTGGTGGCATTGCTGAATGTGAAGAAATATAATAGAAACTAATAAGGTACCATATTTTAATGTTCTTGTTTCAAATTTGTTAAGCACAGCAAGAACTTTCCTTTATATACGAATGTATAAAAACACTGGCATGGTATTGGAATGTTTCCTGAGATTTAATCAATAAGTAATATTGGTCCTGTAGATAACTGATAATCTATAACTCTAGCTGATAATCTGTAAGTCTTTCCAAACTTTCCATATTTAAGACTAATCAGAAGTATGTCATATTTAGGACAAATCTTCTCATTCTAAATTACTTTGGCAGACAGCTATTCTGTAGGCACAGATTTAAGGACACAGCCATACATATAAGTTATATATAAATATAAGCAAGATTTTACACAATCATACCTATTTATAGAAAGACAGAGAAAAAAATAATCTTTCCATCTGTACTATAAGTATTTGGGCAAAGTGAGGGTTCAATACAATTATTTATATATGTTATTTAACTAACAGGCAGCATGAAACAGAAGTCCTGAACAAATAACCTTTTAACCACTCAAAGGTCCTTTAAGGCACCTATCCCTTGCACAGCCATCCAGAACAAGAAAGTTGGGGAGGGATCCTGGCAGATGCTTTCACTACAGAAGGCCTCTTAAATCCATGCCCCATGCTGCTGCGGAGCATTGTTATGCTGGAAGGTGTTAATGGTTGCCAGCAAGTGTGCCTCTGATCCATGGGAAATCACAGACTTTGTAAGCTGAGGTACATGCCAGCAGCCCTTTGTTCAGAGGAATTAAGATCTTTAATAGAGTAAAACAGCTGAAACAACAGAAAGCCATGTGGGAACGCCCAGGGGATTGATTGAAAATGTCGAGTCCTGCATTGACAGGAGGTAGATGTGTTGGTACGTGTAGGCAGAAAACCACCAGGAAGCCAGAAAAACAGTTGTAGATTTGGCCTTGAGAGCAGAAATAGACCTCCTTGGGCACAGGACTGAATGGGAAAATAGGTTTGAAAGTTTGAAGGAAGAAAGCTCTCCATTATTATTAATTTCTGCTGTGTTTAGGAAAAGACAATACATTCACCAAAAAATCCAAAGAAATGTCTGACAAACGTAACCAGTTTCTCCTCCTTCAGAAACAAACCACTAAAGCCTAGCTAATAGCAGCAAGGGTCTGAAGACAACAGTTCACAGCATTCAGCCCACAAAGAGAGGATTAATTTTCTTTAAGAGATCGAAGGATGGTTCCATTTCCCACTGCGAACGCCAGCCAGAACTGCTTGCTTCAAAAGCCAAAAGCACTTCATTCTCAATGGTTGCTCCCACACTGCAAGCTTCTGCCTGGAGCAGTCTGCTTGTTTTTATAGCTACAAGGGCCATGACAAGGCCCATGAGCTTCCTATGCACCCACAGGACAAGCACATCAATCATCTTCACCTGGCAAGCACCTACACCACAGAGGCACCTCAGGATGGGTGGGTGTACCCACTCTGCCATTAGTCACATTCCTGTTACCAGGATCTTGGAAGAAACTTTTAGGGATGCTTTGCAACCAGCTGTATATTGCATCAGCCTATTTAGAGAGTTAATACTATGAATTACGTGAGAATGCATCTTTCTTGAGCTCTGGAGTGTCTCTCTCACCCCACTCATTAAGTAGCCCATTTTCAGGTCTCAATGTTCTGTTTGCCACCACTGCTGCAGTGGGTGACCAGGCACAGGCCCAGGTATGGACTGTGAACTGTGAATAGCCTTTAGACAGCACAGATAGTTCAAGTGAAAATAGAGACCTCATTTATGTATAGCCTTGGAGAACCCAACAGGAGAAAAAAAAAAAAGAAACAAAAAAACCCCCCAAAACCTAGAAAACAAACGGCAAACAGCCAATAATGAAAACCCACAGACAGCTGGGTAGCTATGTTTACTTGCAATTTCCTGAGAGACCTAGGCATTCACCAGAGTCGATATTATAGCAACCTACTTGAATATGAAATGCATAGCAGGTACAGCTAGTTCTGCATCTTTCCAAGCCTGCGAATGCAGACACACAATGGTAGAGACCCATTACAGACTGATTAAATTCCACAAACTGCCTCTTGACTCAGGTATGTGGATACTGTACACAGAGACAGGTTGTTGCCTCACACCACAGTATGATTTATAAATGAGACCATTGTAATGAAAACAGATTGTTCCTAAATCAAGTCCTACTGAAGGCAATGACCAAAAGTAAAATTTTCTTTGTATGATTTAGGTACGTGCAGATAGATTTATAAAAAATTTTGAAAAAGAAGTGGATATCAGCCTTCTGAGGTACTTCTATAGATACAAGTATGGGCCCAATACTTCAGAACATAAATAAGCCATGGCAAATCAAGTCCAAGTCCTTCAAAAACATGCTGTCATTTAAACCATTGGGTCCTAAATAGGAATATGCTTTTACTTTTTTTTCCAAATTGTTCATTGTGTATCATATATTTGTCTCTGTACTCCTCTCACATGAAATATTAATAACAGTAGCAGCTAAAAGCAAAACACTAAACATACACATTTTTGCTGTAGTTGTTCATACTTGGTACGACCATAATGTCCAATCTAGTGCCAGCTGATGAGCTTGATGTTCCAAAGTTTTATTTCTCCCTGGAGAAAATCACTACGAAAACAGAGGAGAGGAAAGAAGAGACACTGGTAGCCTTACACTGGATGTATTGTTGACAGCACAAGAACATGTTCATTTTTGTTATTCCTTCTGGTGCTCATTATAAGCACCACACTTTTGGATGAGTTATGGCCAAAGTATCTAGCTATCAATAAAACATGGGTTTACTGAACCTACAGCAACATGAGACATAAATGCAGTAATCTCCTGTTTACTGCTAGCACATTATGCAACATTATTTTTATTCAAACTTGACCATCAGAAAATTAAAACAACTTTGATCACTTTTGGAGATTCTGCGCTAAGATTTCCATTTGTAACTATCAATTATTTAAAGAATAGTTTTAAAGGGTTCTTAGAGCTTTTTAAAAAATTATAGTAATTTAAGCAGCAACGGCAGATGATTACAAGTCTTAAGCCTCACATGGAATAAAAAGCCTGTATAAAATAGTCACATTGCCATCTACTGACAGCTCTTTATAAAAAGGCTTGCGTTTTTCATTAGATGCCTGACTATATATTTAATGCTCTCTCTCTTGACATACAGCAGCACAAAAAATTAGGGACGTACAATATATGTTGTTCAATACATCCCACTGCAATAATCCTGCTCCTCTTCCAATCCATTCCAATCCATTCAAGCTTTCACAGTTATATACTGCAATTAGATACGTTTATTAATGGCATTATTGCACAGTATTTCACAGGAGGTAAAACTGTTTTCAAGAAAGTAACTACAGAAGAGTATGTTAATAAATCTGTGCTACATGCACAGTACATAGGGACTTGCTAATAGGATTTCCATAATAACAGCATTTATCTCACTGCACATTTTATAATACCAATCACTGGCAAACACAGTATTGTGATTATATTATGTGACAAATAGGATTTCATGTTAAGGACATACCATGTAGCCTAAAACAGCAGTGTCACTGACGCACCTGTGTATTAAAAATGCTTTTATCTCATCGCACACTAAAATACAATTTGGCCTGAACCTTAATGCCGCAGTTATTTCTACAGCAACATGTAATTGCACTTTAAAACTGAATCTAGGCTTCATATCTGTTCTACCTTATTGCAACACAGGTCACTGCATCCTAAAAGCGACCTATAAATGAAGTGAGGCAGTGGTCTTTCTTGAAAGCAAATATACTAAGATGGGATTTCCTCTCTGTTACCCAACCAGCACTACTGATCCAGTACAAACTGAAGGCCGTCTTTCACAAAACCACAGAATTGTCAGAGTTGGAAGGGACCTCTAGTCCAACTAAGATCTAAAGGATTATCTAGTCCATCTCCCTGATAAAACAGGATTGCCTACAGAACATTACTCTGGACTGCATCCAGGTGGGTCTTGAAGGTCTCCAGAGAAGGGGACTCCAAAACCTCCCTGGGCAGCCTGTTTCAGGGTTCTGTCACCCTCACTGGAAAATTTTTCCTCATATTCGAATGGAACTTCCAATGTTTCAACTTGTGCCGATTGCCCCTCATCCTGTCGCTGGGAACCACTGAAAAGAGTCTGGCCCCATCCTCCTTCAGCTNTCGGTGCCCAGAATTCTTCCTCCCTAAGTCCTTAGCTTCTCATTGTTTAATTCTCTGCTAAGAATTTCTGCGTGGTCTCTGGTCCATAGCGTAAGGTGATGTTTCCTTCAGCCTTGCCTCTTAATTGTAATGTAAAAGTTTGAAAGCAGAAAAAAAGCCAACAAAAAAAGGAATTTCCAAGGTACTGTATAGCTACAGTGTTTGTTCCCAATTTTTCACTCACACACACCAATCATCCTTCATAAAAGAATTTCCAAAGCTCTAAATTATCTTTAACCCTTCAGTTACTGTCATTTCTTACACTCATTTGAACATACTCCAGCATTTTAATTTTTGCGTTAAATGAAACATAACTTTGACCATTAACTCCTTGTGTGCTCAGCCTCTGAAAAATAAATAATCTAAGAGCATCCACAGAAAAATCCAACAGAAACTCTGCTGTATGCTTAAGCCCTGTTTCAACAGGTAAGCTACCCTCAGACATCACAATATATTAGAATTCTTTCTGGATGTCCTTTGATAGGACTAGCATATGTTTATTGCACATATCTTAGCATACGCAAGCATTTTACTTTGCCTCCTTTTCTAGGGTTAGACAACTGCGTAAAATCTTTTTTGAGCTACTGAGCCATGTCTAGTTAACACTCATTCACTTATATATCTGTAATAACTAGAAGAACTAAATGTCAGGATAGAAGGATTAGCATACACACAGTACAAAGAGGCAGGCAGGCCATTGCAAGGTAATACTGTGTTTGGCTGAAACTCATTTCCTTTACAGATAAATAAACTAACTGCCAGATTTACCACTCTGCAACTTTCCATTTTGTCTTCTCATCCAATGATTGCTGGCAATAACATCACCCTGTCATGAGGCTCTTGCAATTCAATGAGTGCGGAATAACTTATGAAAGTCACACTTGTATCTCCTTGTAAATACTGCAGTTTTTCTAACTACTATATAAACAGAATATATTGCACATAATTCATAAAATTTCCCATTGCAATGAAACAAAACTTGAATGGAGATAAATTATTTAAGGAACAAAATAATTTCACTAAATAACAAAGCTAAGTCAAAGCCAGCAGGTTTTTTTCAAGAATAACATACCTGCTACCTTAAAACTCAATATCAGCATCAAATCTCACAAGTTTTCCTTATGTGCAAACATCCTCTCAACTTTTCAGGTATTTTCACTATGGAGGCAACCAAAAAAGCATAACTTTCAAATGGAAACATGTTTTGAGCAAAACCCATATAATCCTAGCAAGAAAACAAAAACAATTTACTTTTCTGGATTGTTATAGGAACATAAAATGTGAAAATGTAGGACAGGCAAAATATTTTACTTCCTTTAGAGAGCTCAAAGATGGATTTCACAATAGGTGTTGAAGGCGTTTTGGTAGGGTTGGTTTGTTTGTCTTATTAAAAGTGTATTATTTTAAATCTCATAGAAATAAAACAGCTCAAGCAGTGGAAAGCAGCCAGAGATGAGCACTGCTGGTTGGTTGTATGACTGTCCTAAGCAGAATCACATGAAATTTGGCTACTCATTTGCTCTTCATATGAGACAATGATGAAATGAAATGGCCAAGAATGCAAAGAATGCAAACAATCAATTAATGCAGTTCAGAAGTGAAATTACTTTGCTTGTAATACAGAGAACACACAGCAGTGATAAATTATTACTCTAACATTGTAACAGCATCTGTTGCACACAGCCAGCAGGGCTAAGATCTGGCCTTTGATCTACATCACTCACATTGAAAAGAACAAGGTAATCCAAATACTTGTAGGACTCTCAGTTGCACAGCTTTAGAGAAGCTATAAAATAAACAAACCACTCTCAAAGAATCACTGCCTTTTTTTTTTTTTTTTTTTTTTTTGGGAGGGGGGAGAGGGTGCTCATTGTTAAACTTTGACAAGTAAAAGACAGAATAAGAATTTAAAACTCCATAGCAGGTAGAACTTGCAAGCTGGGATATTTATTTTATGTTTTCCACCATTTCTGTTTTCCACAGATAAATACATAAAAATATGCTTACATGCAAATTATGGCTGAATGAGGGAAGAAAACAGTTAAAGATGGTGCACACCAACTTCTGTGGCTGATATGTTAGAACCTTTCTCGGCTATTTCATTTTAGAACAACTTCTGTATACTTAAAAAACCCAGCAAATTCCATGGTGTCAGAAATGTCACTTCTACAGTGCAGAAGGTCATGTCATTCAGTACAGCATCCTGGGAGAACCTCTGAATTAAGAGTTTGGTCTTTTAATGCCTATAACTCATTAAAAGCTAATTTGAAAGTCTCAAGGTTTCAAAAGGCACCAAACAGCAGAAAGTAAAAGTTTGGAGAGTACTTCAGGAACGGCACAGCCTGAGGGGGCCTTGTTTTCCTGCTTTCGAAAAAATCACTTGATAATCATCCATGCTTAAAATAAAAAATTTGAAAAAGCATTGCAAAATTAAACCTTAAAGAATATTTCTCCAAAGATGTTATGATAATTTTAAAAATAAGCAAAGGTTTCATTGTCTGCCTTTATCACCTGAATCTGCATATTCAGAAGAACACAATTCAAAAGAGATGCAAATGATTTTTTAAGATGTTCACACACAAACACACACACAAAAAAATGTAACTCAACTTTCAGATTCATCCATAGCACAGTATGAAATGCCTTTGGCAGTGCACTGAAGGCACGAATGACAGTATGTAGAGTGTAACTGTCATCCTCAATGTCTTATAACACCTCTGGCCAGTGCAAAATATCTTTGAAGGCTTCAGTGGGTGACAAGACACTTTAAAAAGAGACAGGAAAAAAAAAATCAATATACATTGGCTGGTTTATACACTGTCAATGTGTAAATCAAATTTTGGGTTGTTTGTGAGTTTGAGATACTTGCATTATATTAAGGGTTCATTAGCACAGACAAGCATAATTTGTAAGAGCGTCACAGGCTGATTTTTCTTTTTGAAGGTCTAAGAAAAAAAATAAAGCTCAATAGAAAAGAAGGCTGTTGGACTGCCAAAAGGTCTCAACTCAAACTATGCTCTGATGTCTTTGTTACAATGGAAACACTGCATATTGAATAGCTAAAGTAATAAAACTTAATTTTAGGTTTAGAAAACTTTCTAAAAAATTTTCAAGTCCAGATATTTTAGATATTTTTAAACATATACTACATATAATACTTGTAATTATTTCTGCACTAATTATTTAGCTGGAAAATTTGCCTTATTTTTCACTACAGACCTTGATCCAGCAAGTATCTAATTTTAAGGCTATACTTAAGTGCTTAGAAAGTAGTTCCATACTGAAATACTTAACTAAATTACTTCAGATGCACTCAATAAAACTTTTTAAACATTTAAACATTTTAATTACTCAAAGATACTCTTAAACCCTGGACTGAGGCTTAATGGCTAAAGTTTGTAATATTTAGGTATTAACAACCTTGTTATGCATCTGGCACACTGGACATTGATTTTCTGTATTCAGAAAATACATATTGCCTTTCATTTTAAGAGTGCATTACCCACACTAATAAACTCTGCTCAAAACTGCAACCATCTGGAACAGTTTATATTGTTAGTTGCAATTCTGCAGTCGCAAGCTTGACCCAGATCCAAGGAAAGTGACTGTAATAGATGCAAGTAAGGTCCTCTGCAATCCCCACACTCTACTGGCTGTACACTCACTGCATGAAAGTGTTGTAAAACCTTTTCACCTTACATTTCACAGCATGTAAGAGCCAGAAAAAACACTAGTTTATGACATCTATTGTATTTTTATAATCATCTTATGCAAAGTTTAGAGAAAGGGGTGCAAGTGCATGACCAAAGATGTCCTCTAAAATAATTTACTGCTCATTTGCTCTAATACAATGCAGAGCAGATAAGATAATGTTAACAAAGGGGTAAAAAAGGGGTAAATGACAAATGGGACAAATCTCATAGTCATTGGTTTACAGCATCAGTTACAGCACCTTAGTCACAAAGAGGAAAAAAAATAACAAACATATAATTCATCATCCTATGTTCACTCTGGTACCCAAGTTGTATCAATCCCAATTTATTAAAAATCATGAAAATATATATTATTAATATCTCTGTTAACAGTGTAGAAAATCTCATGATCGTAAATTACTCCTATATATACCTAAGCCCTAACTTTACAACACTGAATATCTAACAAATCTAATCATTAGACAAGGTCTCTTATTAATATTATTTGTATTACTGCACTTTCTCAGCTGCATAGCATACCGGTGCAAATCCGTAATATGTAATCCATCTGCCAACACAGGAATCATGTATCTTACAGCTTGAGTGCTTGGAAGCACTGATAGCCCTCATGACAAGTTTTTAATGAAATAATGCTATGCTTGTCAGTGGAACTGAGAAAAAGAATACATTAGACTGACATATATCTAATCATCCTGCAAAATACTGCATCCCAGAACTGGAGGTGGAAAGTCGTAAGAGGCAGACAGCATAATGTGCTTATTTGTACTCTCATCCTGGAACCAGTGAGAGTTAGTGCTCACCAGCACCAATTTTTTGCCCAGAGGAATTAAAAATAAGTTCAGTGTAAAATGTCAAAAAATTGCCCACAAATATGTACCCTGAAAAGAAAGTGTTTGTTCTCCATTTATTTCTACAAATTTGTAGCTTTGATTTGCACTGCATTCCAAGCCATGCCAAGAAACATGATGCACAACAAATATGGACCACAGACATGTTTACCCTCTGACTCTTATACTTCCAGATGTCTCAGTTTTATGTGCCGAACCAAGTCCTTCTGTTTTAAAAACCTACTTCTAAACTTTTCAAAAGTCCTTTTTCTTTCCACATTATGTTTTGTGGTGGAGTAAAAACAGACTGTGTTTGGAGGACATGTTTCAGAAGTACTTGCAGGTTATTTCCAATAAAAAATTCAACCATGCTGTTACAAACAGAAAAGCCTTTAAGCTTTTAGCAGTAAAAAGAACCCAAATGACAACAGTGGCCTGTTAAAATACAGTAGCAATATTACAATTAGTTGTAATTCATAGAAGATAGGAGTGTTCAAATAAATAGTTCTGCTGTAGACTTCAGAGACAAAGTAGTATGTCTGAAGTAGTGACGAAATGCTTTCCTGTATGAACTCAGGAAAATGTTAGGTAGCAGCTTCTGAAGTCTGACATTTTAAAATAATCAGCAGATCCAGGTAACTGTTTTAAAAGAATCAGCCAAATATCCTTCTAGGCTGTTAGTGACTTCTGTCACATTGGCAAAGCTTCAGAAGACTGAACAGGATGGAGAGTTTTACCAATATGACAAGATGGGACTTATGAAGTCCCACAGTAATTATCAGACTATAATATTGAGAACGGCAAGAAATTAACTTCTATGAAGTCAAGCCTATGCACAGTTATAGCTCCTACATATTCAAATCCAAAATTTGGGGTCTTCTGGTTTATGTCAAAAGCAGAGGGTGATGTTTGAATCACAGTTCTGGTACAAAATACTTGTTTACAGTAACATATCTAATTCTGCTTCTTTAAAAACAGAAGTGAAGTGAACTGAGACAATTACGTCTCACAGCATCAGAACTCCTTCATTCATCCTGTTCCAAAAGTTTGCCTTGGAAGAACACAACTTGCATCTGCTCAGGTTGCGTAAAATATTCTTTCTCCGTTTCCAAGTTCTCTCCTTGCTTCCTGTGTGAGATAGTTCAGCCACACAAACACACCCCTTCTTGTATCAATAATCAGCCAAATTGCTGCCATCATTTTGAATGAAAATACATATAGCCATGTCTCATACCTACCATAAAATATAGGATGATAATTAACTCCACCAGTTTTTACTAGATTAACCCAAATTATACTACTATATTCAACTAAAGAGCAACTTTGTGGATAGTGGCAAAACTAATGTCCATTGTTTTCAGCACATTTTGTTAGTCTAATTGACAAATGTTCCCATTCCCGCAGTAGCAAAAATGTAGCTTTTTAAGCAGCAAAGGCTCATGTAAAGTTTTATCCCTTGAAATGACTTGGCTATGGGTATATTGAAAGCAACATATTACCAGCTAACAGAGGCAAAAGACTCCAAAGTTATTTAAATTAAACTTGATGGGCAATGCCAAAGTCCCATGGGCTCAGTTGATTCTCTCCAAAAGAAGTCAAACTAGTGCAGTTGCAGTATAGTGGCTCCGTTTTTGTACCTTAATTGCTCCTAATCGACACATAGCTGACCTTGGGAACAAGAACTGAGCTGCAGTAGTCCAACATCCTATAAACTTCATTTAACATTATCTCAAGTATTCATGCAAATAGGAGCAAATATAACCAATATTCATGTACAAGAAGACCATGAAAGACTAGAACTAAGTATTGACATTCTCTCATCCAAGAACAGCCTGAGAAAATTCTGAAACTCTACATTTGCCAGGTCAAACAGTCTATAGCCTCTTACCAGTAATGGCAAAAAACACGTAAATAGCCATATATAATACATATACAGCACATATAAATATGAAAGACAAAAAGGAACAGATTAAGTATGAGGACAATCCAATCACACAGAATACCAGTGTTTCACAGACTGATATTTTTATAATTTTTAAACACACTTATTTTCAATCAAGTTAAAACATGTACCACTTTACCCTCTGAGGTAGAGCTTGAAGCAAAAAAGTAGTACTGTATAGAGTTCACATAAAGATTTCCAAGCATAAAAGACAGAACAGAAAAAGAAATATGGGAGAAAAGAGCAAAGGAGAGTTCAAGTAGGGTACGTCTGAAAGACTGAGTAAGAGACAAAAGTATGCTATTTTGAAACAAATCTTACAACACACACACACAAAAAATAGTTCTCTTTACACTAAGTGTTTGGCATTTTGACCTCTATACTTTAACTTCTCACAACTTGTGTTTGTTTCCCAAAATCTGCCTTTAAAGTAATTTGTTTTTACTGTGCAGAAAAGCATAATGGAAAGAGCAATTCCTGCCACTTTCAAGTTCAGCCGCAGCCTCCATGACACTACAGCTCAGGGTGCTCCTCTTTGAGGAGTTTCTTGTGACTATTACACTGTAACCTTTACAGCCTTCCACTCCTAAGTGCTGTAAAAACTGACAGTGTATCCTCAGCTGTCTACAGGAGCTTTAAAATTTTCTTTTGAGTAAAAAAGACGGTTATCTGCAAGCATTTACTGAGAGGCTGAGTTCAAGCATACATTATAAAACTAAGGAAACACAAAATAAAATCATATTACTGACATCAAAGATTTCAGTTTCCCTCTTCTGACGGTAGCTCCCAGTGAGAAATAACTGTCATTGCCAGGTTAGATCTGGAAAGTGGCAGCACTGGGAGGAAGGATGCACTTCAAAGCTAATGACGAGCAGGGCATCTTCATTCCTTTTGCAGTCCTTCTCCATTCCTCTTCTCCAATCACCCATAAGGGCAACTGAAAACCAGTACAACCTGGGTGGCATTGAGTCCAGGCTGCTAACTTTTGCAAGGAAAGAAAACTGTCTGGGAAAAACACAAACAGGGCTCCATGGTACCAACACTGGGCAGCCTGTGCCAGAGCTCAGCTACTTCCTTTCGGGGCACCTCATTGGAAGACTGAGACAAGTTCATCTAGCCAACCCCAAGCCAACTTAGCCACTACATTTGCAGGTTATTGGTAACAACCTGGTATTCTTCTATACAACAACTTACACCTAAGTTGCTCGATTCCCTAGTTATGACCCCATGACAGGCTATTTGTTTGTTCTTAGTTTATACGTTGAACTAAAGAGAACTGAGAGTAGAAAGACCCTGTGGGTGAGGAGAGTTAGCATGAGAGCAAGTGAGGAAGAGTGAAGCACAGGCTGAGGCAGAAAGTGTGAAAGAGGAAGATAATCAGCCAGGAGCCTGAAGCATGCAGAGCCTGGGAAACTGCTCAGAAACCACCAGACCCAGAAAGCCAGCAGGAACTGAAATTGAATTTGGAAGCAAAGAACCTGCCAGCATGAAAAGACCTGACAGGGAAAGAGCTGTTTTACTTCTAGTCTCTGTTTCACATCACTCCAAAATTTCTCTGTTTAGAGAGTTAATTATTCCAGTTTACATTCTAATAAAACATGGCTTTCAGCTTAAAAGCCTTATTATGTTCTTCAGGGTGCTCCCTATATAGACAAGGAATAAACAGGTACAACCCAAAGCTCTGTCTGCCATAGGTCCTGTCAGAAACACATTAAGCTTATTTAGTTAAACTGCTCTTATAACATTTTTATTTACACATAAAAGCATAAACAGTTAAGAGCACTGCATCCCAAGTCTTCCTTTCATAAAAGGAAAAAACATTTTAGAAAAGTAAATTCCTTTAAATATGCATTCAGTACTCAGATTTTAAATATTGTATATAGACTTTTCTATTGGAAGTTGAGAGCAGAGAGGAAAGTAACTCAACTAGACACTACTGACGTGCTCAAAAAAAAACTTGTCATAGCAAGGCAATTTTAGATGCCAAAGTGGTATCACCAAAGAAAATAATGGGTTGGGGAAAAACAGCACCTTGGAGGCCATCTTTTGGAATCTATTGAACCACAAACGGTGCTGAGCTTAATGTCTCAATGAACCCACATGAAATAGAGTCTGACAGCTTTCTGGTTTTAGTGCAATTATAAACAAACACATTCCTGCATACTCCTTGAATAAACAAATGATACTACAACAACTACAAAAGGAACATATGAATATACCCAGACATACACACAGTGGGTGTTAAAATATAGATAAGAATTCATAGCAGAGGAGAATATGATGAAATATTTTAGATAACCAAACCCACACACAGATGATAAAATGAAGAAGCATTGGCCAGTAGATAAGAATTTCTACTTTAAAGCCAGCTCTCAGCTTCTGGCTATTTACATTCAGGTTAAAAAAAAAAAAAAAAAAAAAAAAAAAAAAAGGCACACAGTGATAATTCTCAGACAAAGACTTTGGAATGGAAAAAAGGTTCATTACATAGATGGTGGACTTTCCGGAATTTTTTCCCTACCCCAAGTTATCTTGCTGATTTTTATGTTTGGCCGTGAAGGGACACCATTTCTTTTTTAATTACTTTTCTTTCAGACCATACAGTAGTGTTTTAAAGAGATATCCAACTTAGTGGCATATTATTGAACTTCTCAGCTGACAACGGAGATCTATTCTGAACTGAGAAAACTTGTAAGAATCTGTCAAAAAACATCATGTGTTAATGACAGAGTCGAAAGACATCAAGGAAACATCCACGAGACTCTGACTGATGTTGCTCTACAAATATAAACTGTTATCAAGGAGTAAGACATGCATGCAGCACAGCCTCCAACCATCAGAACTAAACCAAAGTTCAAAAAAGTTGCCTGCTTCACTGATGTACTTCCTTCACACAGTTCTGACAGGAGGTGAAAAGCAGTCAACCAGATCTGAAAGGGTGCAGCAAATACTTTCCTCTACTGAACTTATGCAGCAGAGGGCAAAAGTCATCAAAGCAAATCTTACTGCCATTTGCAGTGAAATCAACAGGCAGTCTGAGGCTGATCTGAATAATGAACTGCACTAGGCTGGGTGGCACTTGTTCACACACTAAATAGATTAAAAGGGCCCTGATTTTATGAAGGCTATTGTCAGAGTTACAGCAACATCACCATCTCTACAAATATTTCTTCATGGATGCATTACTTCTTATTGACTTAGAGATGAATAATACGGTATGGCACATTGCATCAGTGAAGTGCCGTTTAGGTCATTCAAGAACAATTAGTAAGTGGCACGGGCACTTACATGCAAAAAGCAGTGTCAGAAAGACCAAACCGATGATGACAAAAAGAAAAAAAAGCATCAAAACCATAGAACAAACCATGAAGCAATAATTCTCTAATACTAAATAAATCTCTAGTTTAGAATTCTGTTCTTCCTTTAGAGTCTGGAAATTCAGAGAGATTATGGCCTGATGTCAGGTAGACAGTAATGCTATACAGAGCAACAGCTTTTCTTTCTCTCTGAACAACCTATAACCCTCCCTCCAAAGACAACTACTCTAAATTACGAGCCATGACCTCCACTGGTAATAGATTAGTTTATTCTAGCTGAATATCAGGTCCTAAATGCTATGAATGCCTTAAAATCCCTTTGAACATGCAATAACCAAGAGACATTCACAGCTTTTAATTAATAGCTAATGTTAAAGACAGTGAGATAGTTGAGAAGTATAAATTCAGGATTAACATTGGGATTAGTTCATTTGGGGTTTGTTTATTTTTGCAGGGGGGTTATTTGATTTTTTTATTTGTATTTTTTTATGATTTCAATATACAGATTAGAGTGTCTCTATGCATAATTTTATGGCAATAATGTGCATGTATAATCTACCCGTCAGCATAGAGAAAAAAAATATTTCCAAGCTCATTACTTACTAAACAGTTTTTGTTATACAGCTAAAACTAATCTGTTACTTCTATCGCTTCTTCCTTGTACTCCATCAATCTGAAGACAGCTGCTTTCTGAAAATGGGCAAAGCTGCCCCACTCTTCTCCTTAATACTTACTTTTGCCAATAGCAAGGTTGCTGACATGCTGAGAGCAGGCAGTGTTATCTCATTCGTCTTGAGCTTCCTTGTCTACACATATCTGCTGCCTCATGCACCTACTTAGACTGCTAGATACCTTGGCAGCAGAGGCTTGTTTTTTTGTTTGACATTTAACATCACCTTAATTCCTGACCACACATTTCAGACTGCATTTTTAAGAGAGGCATAAGCCAATGGAGAGGCCGCTGGGAAGAGGTGCTGTTCCTACACTCTTCAATCCTTCCCAACTACATGCTTCCACTCTTTAATTTGCAATAGCTTTGGCAGTCATTAGATTCCTCCAAAAGCCAAAACCACCTAATGAGCACAACAGAAAATTAGGTCAGCAAAAAGAACCCACAACGTAATACAGCTCACAAAAAGATCAATTTGATACCAGTGCTGGCACAAGAGAGGAAGCAGGACCAAGTACCTAGAAACATGAGAAAAAGGGAGGACCAGGCAACACCTGTTTTTTGCCCACTCAGCTCTTTGCAACAATGCACCCTATGCACTGGGATACAAGAAATAATTATAAGTGCTTGTTCTGTTAAGGGGGGTATGAGGTGAGGAGGGGCAAGTAATAAACAGACTGATTTACAGGATTGGATTTTGAAGAAGAAAATTATT
Organism: Nycticryphes semicollaris; assembly: GCA_013400055.1. Classification (NCBI taxonomy): domain Eukaryota; kingdom Metazoa; phylum Chordata; class Aves; order Charadriiformes; family Rostratulidae; genus Nycticryphes; species Nycticryphes semicollaris. The sequence continues at coordinate 217,274 of VXBJ01004560.1, read as the reverse complement.
TCCTTAAATACAGAACATCAGTGACTTGATTTTACACAACTATGCAGAAAGGCGTATCTCATGTTGCAAAGGGTTGAAATGAAGAGTTAAAAGCTTTTCTGACATACAAGATGCTCATGAATCCCCTCAAGAGAAATACTTGCTTGGATCACCATGCAGCCTAAAATCCTCTGTCTTTCACATTCTCTACCTAGAAGTTTTGGTGCTAGGTTCCACCTCTTTGTATTACTTGCATGGAAAGTTTCAATCTTCTGAATCATTACTGCCTAAAAACACAACAAACACATGCTTAGCCATATAACATAACAGCATATTTAGGAATGAGGATGTACAAGCCAGAGGAAGAAGAGGAGATGGATGTTCTTCTCCCATTCTGCCTCTGCTTCACATGGAGATCTCAGCAGCCTGTGGCCATCACTGGTATTTTTCCATTGCTCCAGTTCCCAGTTTGTGAAGCCATACCTGGCAAAATGGAATTTCTTAAGCCTTAGTTAATCACTGCTTTAAATTATTTCCATACCAACAGCTGCATATCTACATTTAATGGCTGATTTAGCGATCACCCTACCTACTGATAATGTGTTGGGCATTGTTATAAGTCAAATCTACATTAAGAGACACTTACATCGCAGCAAGGTTTGTTAACCTGCAAAACAACTTCAGAGTTTCTAGCTGGTCAACATTCTCCAAACCCCTGGTCATTTTATACAAAAATAAACAGGAAATATTTTTTCATTACAAATGAAGAACAAGATGAAAACTGTCCCCATTGCAATTATGTTGAAATTTAGACTGGATTTGATATACTGGTACATTAAACATGATAAGTAGTGAAAAAAAGTATGAACAAATGTCAGGCTAGAACAGCAATAAAAATATGTAGAGTTAATATCTTGAAAATCATTAGTAGAAGAATAAGCAATACAAATGCATGTTATTATTAACCACTTTTGGTAATGAAATCATCAATATTTGATACTTTGTTCCAATAATAACATTTCCAAAAAACTAGATAGCAAAAATTGACCAGGACATCAGTTTTCTCATTTACAATTGTTTATCTGAATAAGCATAATTTTTAATTGTATCCTATAAGTCAGAACAAAAACTTCCAAGAAAATGTGTTATTTTTATCACCCAAAGCAGAACTTTTGTGAATTTGCTGAAACTGTCTATGATTAATTTGATACATAAACTTAGGAGAATATACAGACAGGTATATGAATTCTCTTGTATGTATAGAAAACAAATCAGAGACATGTATCATTACTATACTGAAACGGTGAAAGTTTTCTGGTATATTGGATTAAGGCATTCACTGCAGAAGAACATGAAGTCTCCAAACTCTAACATAATAGGGTACAAAGCAAACAACCAGTAGAAATTGATATCTACAATTATTCACACATCTTCACTTCTTAATAGAACAATACTTTAAAAGTTGTGCTTTATAAAAAGTCCAGAATGTGCAAAACCTGGAAAACCAATGTAGCCACAGAAATTGAGCCCTTTTATGCAAACTTTTTTGTCTTCAATGTTGCAGATTATACAGAGGGGAAGAAAAATATCAGGACAGAAAGCTTATTTTACCTGCAGTATCTATTCTTCCAATCAACAGATTTGGTAACGATTCCATATTTAGGGTAAGAACTTTTCCAGTAGGAGTTATTTTAATATTGTCAACATTTTAGGGAGAGGGGAATTATTTTAATATAAAGTGAAGCATCTTTTGGTTCTTACAGTCAACTGTCCTCATCACGATGACACTTGAACACTGATTTAAAATGTTTGCTTTGCCATTAATGAAATCAGGAAGATAGTGTTTATAATCTTCCTTTGAACTCTTGATTAAAATACATACATAAATAGATATATATTTATATATGTGAGCATTTGATGGTTTTGATCTACACTCTTGACACTTTGATCCCACTTCACTTTGAAGATGGTTCAAAAAAGAAATTTCTAGCATATGCGCCAGTACCAATATTTGCATACAAGATGCAGAACTATCAGAAGATATGTCATCATAATACAAAAGAAGACAATTGTTTTAAATTTATTCACATTTTCACACAAAATGATAGCAATCAAGTGCTGTATAGTCCCTTAGGCTGCATTGAATTTTTCATGTTATAGAATCCATTACATCTGCCAATTCATTATTTTCCAAAATTATTTTAAGAAGTGAGCCAAGCGGAAATGGCAATACAAGAGCAAGGAGTTTAAGTCTTCCCAACTACTAACTTAATATTGAGTCATTTTCACGTACCAGTATGGTTTTCTTGTACCGGTCACTTTCTATATATCAGTTCATATTTTCTCTAATTCAATAAGCTGCATCCCTAAGAATTGCAACCACTGTTTCCGAAAAGCCAACAAAGAAGAACAGCCTCCAAAAAATACTATGCAATGCACATATTAAACACCTGTCTTTTAATAAAATGGTCCTTACTTGCCACTGCAATGCCTTTTGTTTCGTGCTAAAACCAGATTTGATACCTGGTCGGCACAAAGTGATTTGTGAAAACAGTTATGCTGCATTAAAAAAAAAAAAAAAAAAGAGTTTGTGAATTACTGTCCTTTACCTCTATGCACTTATTTTGTATGATGAGTATATATATAAATTTCTTATTGTAGTATGAAAATATGAAACTGAGGTCAGACCACTGCAGCACAGGCCTGTTGGATGGGTGGCATGGGGGAAGACTTGATTGCAAAGGCAAGAAAAGAGTTTACATGAGAGTCAACTTTACCTCAAGGCTTCCAAGGCTGTGTTGCAAGGAAATTCTGTAACATGCCCCCTGCCATGTGCTGAGGTATAGCCATTACTATGTGTTCTTGAAGCTTAGAGTCAGAGAGGGACAACACTGATTAATGAATGTCTTTGTTGACAATTTCAATTCTGAAAGACTGCTTTCTTCAGATTTTGTACAAAGGTTCTGCAAGGAGAAACTAACTGAGGTAAAACTAAACCAAATTTCAGTTCAGTAATTTTACTTTTTAGCTGGGCCTCTTCTAACTAAAATCTGAAATTAACAGCATATTGTTCAGAAAACTGTTCACTCTCACAGTGATAAGACCTGATTATACCAGGGAATGGTATGCAGACAGGCCATTCCGTATACTTTTGCAATAACAACCAAGGTCAGCCAATATCGTTATGTGCCCTGTTGGAGGGTCGGGAAGCGTAGAGGGGTCACATCTGTGGGGAGGAGAGGACAAGAGGTGTGACCCAAACCTGGCCAACTGGGGTATTCCATCCCATCCACATCATGCTCAGTATAAAAGCCGAGGGATCAAAGGGTCAGCTCTCTTTCTTCGATGGACGATGTCCAAAGAGGACTTTACCTGTTCATCTGCCTTTGATCCCAGTCCATGTGTTCTGACTCTAAATTGGGAATCCAGTTTCCATCCATAGCTGAATGCAGTCTGGGATTTCCCCAGTGCCTACCAGCGATGTCATTGTCATCCTGGGAACTTGATACAGTTTTGTATACGTATATTTTGTTATTTTCTTCTTTTTAATGAAGTATTAACACTAAAATAAAAATAGTTTAGTTCATTCTATACTCATACATCTTATCTCTTCCTCTCTTCTCTTTGTTTTTTTTGGAGGGAGAAGAGCAATCTGTCAGTCTGGTTTTAGTAAGTTCGGCGAAAACCATGACACCAATGTGAAATGAGACTGTCAGAGTATGTGCTCTAGTTCCTTACGTGTATTACAGAATCTTTTCTCATTTTTATTGAAATCTAGGGAGAATTAAAGTTAAATTGGTTTACAAGGTACGCTTCTCTAAACATGTTTACTGCTGGGGGAGAAATTTTTTTTTTTTGCTTGTCTCCCCAGCAATGAGCGAAAGAGATGCTACCTAAGGCAAAGCATGAGAGCCTGCCTATTTTCTGCAGTTTATTCTTCAGCACTTGGAGTTGCATCAGGGTCATCAGATACCGGGCATTTTAGTATTCATTTATATCCTTTTAGTTCTTTGAGTCTATATGCACCTGATATCAACGAATTTGTCTAATTCCTTTATGAACTTTCTGGTAGTGTTTTCGTCCACAACCTCCTATAGCAGCAAATGCCAGGATTGTAATATCCACTGTGTGAAGAAGTATTTTCTTATATCTTATTTTAAAATGAATCCCCTTTTAGTTTAATAAGGTGCCTCCTAGTTGTGGTGTTACAAAGTTCTGCGTATTGCTTGGGTGATTTTGCAAATCTTTATCATCTCTCCCTTGGGACTTCTCTCCAGCCTTTACACTCTCTCCTCTTAAGGCAGCTTTTCAGTGTGAACCTCTACTATCCTCTCAGGTGAATGCTGTTGGGCTCCCCAGACTTTCTGAGACCTGATTTATCCATCTGGTTTTGATGCTGTTTGTTTACAAGCCGATAGAGGTCCTCTGACCTTTCCTGCTACAGGGAGCAAAGCTGAGTGCAAGAACCTCCCCAGTGTCTTCAGCAATGGACAAGCCAGGCAAAGCAGTCATTGAGTCTCTCTGCAGTAGCAATAGCCAGCTCTCACACCTTTGTTGTCAACCTGTTCCTCTGTTAATCCCTTCTTAGTTTCTTAATTTGGTGTATCTTTAAACTTTTTACACTGTTTGAAAACTCTTTTACAAGGCACTCTTCAAATCCTTTTTTAGTTCTCTCAATTTCCTTTTCAGATTGGTCCTCTTCTGTTGTATAGACTTTCACGTTCTACTTAATTGAGCAAGCTTTCAATTCCTTAAATGCTGACATTTTCTAAGATGGCCTCTATAGCTTTCTTTCCTATTGAGTCTTGCTTGGGTTTTATCCCATGTACAAGACTTTTTTTTTTTTTATTTACTCCACTTGCAAGAATCTTTTTAAGTGTTCTCTAACATTATGTAATAGGGTTTGATTCCTTGAATAATTTTGATATTTTTATTTAATATACATTCTTCTTGATCAATTATTTTTGAAGTCATCTGCAGATTAGCTTGTTTTCTGTTGCTCAGTTTGAATTGACATCGTGATCTTTCTATATTTCAGATCCCCATGAGTTACACTGCTGTAATGTTTTTCTCAAGAGGTATCCTCAAAGACTAGATTAGAAATACTGTCCAGTCAGTTCCAAGATCTTACTGTGTTGAATATTTAACTTGTGAGATTAGTACTAGTCTTGCTCCTTCGTGGATTCAAATCAGCACTTCTGTTTTTCAGTTGGGTTGACACTTATTAACTAGTAACTTAAAATGTATTTTGTTATTCGTGCATGGGATGGCTATAGGTTCATTTAATCATTGCCAAAAAAATATGTTGGAATATATCGTTTTTTGTTCAAAGGTCAGATTTTTTTAGTAGACAAGTGATGAGATTTATGCTTGTTCTGTCTCTGTATCACTGAGTCTGTGTATTTCAATTATCACAAAAGTTGTTCTCTTCCTGTACAGAATCCTAGATCTGCTGAAATTAGTAAGAATTTTGCCATCAGGGAATGAATTTTAGCCTGTTTTCTTCCTGTAATTTCAGAATAAGGCAGTCATGTATTTTTTAGTTCACCTTCATACTGCATATGACAAATGTTCCTCTCTTTGTGTGCTTATTCCATTTAGGGAATGGGGGATTAGGGAAAGGGACTTTGGCCTTGTTCTCTGATAATAATTTAAAGTGTGTGTTCCTCTGCTCCTTGTATGTAACTACTATTATAGTTAAGCGTATATTTCTAAAACTATGAATTTCTACTATAGAATAAATGCCAGCTTCCTGTTTATCTTAACTCTATAATTTTCCTATTTAGTTTCTATTACTTTATGCTCTCTGCTCTTTTCCCAAATGCTAACTAAAATACCCATTGTTCCTAAATTGGGATGAGATTGCTTATTGGAAAATGTAGCAGAAAATTGTCATTGCTCTTAGGACATATTCTTTGTTTACAGTAGCTTCTTCTATTATCACAAAGCTCTCATTTTGCCATGTCCCAGCAACTTACGTTTTTCTACTGAGCCTTCTGAATACACAGGCAGAAAATACAACATTCAAACACCAGTGCATAAAATTACAAGGTTTAGCAAACAATCCACCAGAGAGGCATCAGGTTATATATTTACCTTAGCTCTGCCTCCATTATTTCGGCGCTTCCCTACAACAGTAATAAAATGTGTTCACTAGCCTTTTTGAATGCAGTAAGAATTTTAATTTACTCCGGAGGAAGAGCTAGTTCATAACTCAATAGAACTGACTGGGCTCATAAGTTATTTAGTTCAGCTTCTTGTGATAAAATCTGGACACAAAGCCATTTATTATGTTTTGTCTGCCCTCTCAGCCCTGTAAACTGACTCAGAGCTAAACAATTAAAGTGGCAAATTGATTTGTTTACAATGCAAATCTGAGCGAGATTGGAAGTAATGCAAAAGGCATAACCAATTATGTGTTTCATAGTGTAGGTTGGCCTGAACTGAAATAAATTTAACTGATCTGTGCTCAGGGATGCTGTACAATTACTGATTCGCAACTGCCTTGTAGTTCTCGGTGGCTGTGAAGATCTGACACTGCTGTCCTCATAACTGCTTAGGCACACGCTGTGAGAAAGCAGGTTTGCTTCACCTTTGCTTTTACTATGGTGGGTAATATAGAAAAGAATTTTCCACATATATATTTTTTGGGGGGAATAAAAAAAGAGGCCATGTCTGTGATACATGGTCTATGTGCCTATGTATATATTGGGAACTTTTAGTTGGAGAAAAATGAAAGGGAAATAAGAATGTCGGAAATTAAGACAGAAATAGGGTCAAGTAAATATATGTTGTGGTTTCAGCTAAATTTACCAAAACCAGACTGACATATGGCCCTTCCTCTCCCCAAATAAAAGAAAGGAGAGGAAGAGGATACGGAGATTTACAAGTTTAGAATGAACTAAACGACTTTAATGAAATATTAGTACTAAAATTAAAATAATAAAAAAGAAGAAAATAATGAAATAGATAAAATGTATACAAAACCATATCAAGCTCCCAGGATGACAATCATGTCACCAGCAGGTGACCACAAAAGTCCCAGCTTGGACTTGGTGACCAACAGGAACAGGAGTCAGGAACACACAGATCAGGATCAAAGGCAGGTGAACAGACAGTATCCACCTCAGACATCGTCCATCGAAGAAAGAGAGCTGACCCTTTGATCCCTCAGTTTTTATACTGAGCATGGTGTGGATGGGATGGAATACCCCAGTTGGCCAGGTTTGGGTCACACCTCTTGTCCTCTCCTCCCCACAGATGTGACCCCTCTACGCTTCCCGACCCTCCAACAGGGCACATAACGATATTGGCTGACCTTGGTTGTTATTGCAATAAGTATACAGAAGGGCCTGTCTGCATACCATTCCCTGGTATAATCAGGTCTTATCACTGTGAGAGTGAACAGTTTTCTGAACAATATGCTGTTAATTTCAGAAAGTTAGAAGAGGCCTAGCTAAGATGTAAAATTAGAGAACAGAAAAGTTCTGTTTTACTTCAAACTGGGACAACTGGGCATCAGTGATGTCATCAACATAGCTTAATCACTTGTGACAACAGACAGGTTAATGTTGGTTTTTGTGGTGGGTGTTGCAGAACAAAGCTCTGCTGGCTTTGGCACATCCCACTTCCATTTCAATGGTGCACCAGATAAGAAACAGCAACCTTAGCCGGATCCACTGCCCTTCTGCTAAGTGCTTGCATGGTCCTCATCAAACCAGAAGCAAGGGGGCATCCCTTCACCAAGAGAGAGAATAATCTACCAATTGTCAAAAATACTTACACATGAGACAGCTGATTAACATAAATAAATAAAGTAGTAAATAAAAATTCACAAAAAACTATGGACAGGGATATTTTTTGTCTTCTGTTGGTCTATACAGATTTTAAGACTCCACAAGGCTCACAAGGACTCCATTAGGCTCTAAAGAGAACTCAGTACACAGAAGCACAGCATGCTTTCACCACGAGATGCAGGTAGAAATTAAGGTGTCCTGACAATGACATGGACCTCACAACTATAACAGCACAGATAAGGCAAGAGGTCAGCACTGCCTAAAGCTTGCTCATAAAACTGGTCTGAGAAATGAAATTTGCAAATGAAGCCCAAGAATAATTCCTTATTATAGGCTTACTACAGATTTTTTTAATTGGTCTCTGGTCTTGCTTCTTCTGCGGAATCAAAAGGATGATATAGCTTTCCCTGCCCCAAAACAGCTAGGTAGTTTGGAAAGTAGCCCGTGTATGTAATTGTCTTGTCTGCTCACACAGAAAAAGTACTGCTGTGCTTTCAACGCCACAATAATCTATGACTGTGAAGCCCACTCTCTACCAATCGTTTAGGTCATTCCTTTTCGGGTTTGAAATTCTTCATAAACCTACCTATGTTTAGCTCTTTCCTCACTCTTAATAGCTCATACACAAAGTCATGTTAGCCATGCCTATGTTAATTACTTTTTCCTAGGAGTTGGGTTAAAGAAAGCTGAGATACTCCTTCAAAAATCCCAGATGCAGCATCCATAGGAAAAATAATTAATTATCTCAGTAAGGAAGAATCGCAATTCAATCAGTTTCTATTCAGGCCTTGCTCAGAAAAATTCAGTCTTAAGTAGCAAGACAACTCCAGGAAATGCTAAGCAATAAGCAGGGATTGCACTCTCTCATAAGACACTTTTCAGTTTTCAGGTGGCCCATTAGTCATTCCTCCCAAGTAAAGATTTCATATTTAACTATTTTGAAAAGATCAAAGCAGAATTTTCTTCTTCCTTTTCATCTTGATAGCATTTTACATACACTAGCACCACAAATTCAGACCTGCCATAAAATGGTTGTTACTTCATTTCCTGTCCTCAGTATCCATTTGACATCAGTTTTTTTCCTTATAGCCACAATTAGGACAAGGGATCAAAAATGTCACAAAGAACTGTTCTCTATCTATGTGACTCTTACCACCATGTATCACATTATCAGCAAAAGGGGCTAACAATAACTTATTTCTAAAGGAGAGTCAAATAAGCTCTGTTTATAGCACAGCCAGCAGCAAAATGACTTTACTAATAGGTAACAAATTGCCACTCTGATTGGAGCCAGCTGTCTAGCAAAAAACCTGGAATCATGCATTGATGTTTTGGAGCACTTGCTTTTGTAGAACACTGGCACTATTTATACGCAGCTCTTCTGTGTGCTGCATTCCAGATGAAGTGATAGCCACCATCTTAAAACAGCTGTAAAGTCATCTCTGCCATCAAATCATATAAACTGGGATATTTTTTAAAATTCACTTTAGTTTTAATTAGGACAGTGAAAACTTACAGTCAGGTATGCCAGTCCACCATTTAACATGTCAGTCTTCAGAAAGGCTTAGTCACCTCTTGTATTTATTCTATTCTACTTCTATTGGCTTATACCAGATTTGCAATGACAAAATCATGGACACTCTCCAAGGCTCTCCCATCCTGATGTTCATTCAGCCTGATAAGAGGGAAAAGGGAGGGGGGCAGGAGGGAAAGAAAGCAGAACAGAAAAGGCACTTACTCACTCCTTGCCACTCTCCAGCAGCTGAAGCTGACTGCATGCTGGCAGACTTTCATTTCCCAAGCCTGTAATTGCTTGCCCCAGTTACATCTTCCTCAGAGGCCACCCTCTTCCCAGTAGATGCCTGAGCAGAGTTATCAGGTTTGAAACGCATGTGAAGGGAACAAAAAGCACCAAGTTTGACTGACTCTCCTCACACCTCCACCTGAATGCAGATTTTTATCTCTTATCTACATAAGACTTGCAAATGTACAGCTTCCTCCCTCTCTGGAGCTTATTCATCCATTCGTCCCATAAGGAGATAACAGGTTTTCTCCATCCCTATGCAGGTCCTGTGGCTGGCAGTTTGATAACGGACGAGCCATCCTGCAGCAACCTCTCAATCTGGCAGGCTAGAAAGAATGCAGATATACCTCTGTCTAGCAGGAGACACAGTATCTTCTGCATTTTCAAGAGAAACACCAACAAAACAGAAGCAATACACAGCAAGTTTGTTTGTCTCTCTCCAACACTGTCTAGTTCAGGCATTTTTCTGGTCCCTCGTACACACATGTGGAAGTTAGTTTGTGATGTAGGCACTTTTCATGATTTCCTGAATAATTAAAAAAAAAATTTAAAAAGCTTTGGGACTGCTCATAGTAGGAATTTCTGGTTTCAGATTTCTTACATTTGAGGACTAAACCAATGATATCGTTATGGTTCCAGTCAAGTGCATGAGTCCGGGGCACAAGCCCAGAGATGAACAATCTTCTGAAACATGAACATGGTCTCTTAACCACAGCAAAACATCTTTTCTTCTGAAAATGCTTTCTTTCAAGTAACATGATATGTAGACATATGTCAGTGACATTACAAGCTTAAATCAAAACGAAAGCATAAGATAGCCTGAAGAAGCTACACTGGTTTAGTAACTGGTGAGGGTCAAAGGGGTTACAGATGCACTGCTAGCTTTCCATGCGTATGGCTTGTGTTTGCCAGAGGAAGACAACTCCTGGCAAACCACTCACTTTTAATGAACTTCATTTAAGAAAACAACTGTTCTCAGAAAACGTGGCCAAAAATGGGTTGTCTGCTCACATTATTATTTTAGCATTCACAAGTAAGTCGCATAAACTTACGGCTTGACAGAAAGAAAAGATTTCTTGAGTAGGAAAAGACAGTTTCAGTGCTCTCCATCCGTGGACCACACCCTGAGCCCTTGCATATCTAAATACCCTGCCGCAGCCACAGACTTCATTTTGATCTTTACTTATTTTAAGATTTTCAGGACAAAATGAGTACACTTTTGCTGTACAGAAGCCCATATCCTCACCTCTTCTCCATCCCTTCTTCCCTTTGTTGTCAAGATATCACCACCTTTAGCATAACTCTTTTCATCACTAATAGAGGCCTGGTGTTTAAGGATTTTTATTTTTCACCAAAAAAAA
>VXBJ01004560.1:152814-206315 GCA_013400055.1 Nycticryphes semicollaris | reverse complement strand
AAAAAAAAAAAAAAAGAGGCGAAGCATAGAAAAACTGGCCCAAAGCTACCCAGCCCTAAAAGAGGTAAGCTAACACAGAAGGTTCCACAAGAGGTTACCATTAAGCACTAACAGTTTTGCATACATTTAAAAAATGAAGACACAAGGCATATGTAAAGTATGGCTTAAAGGGATTCCACACATTCCTTACCAGAGTAAGAGTATGCATTTTACCAGAAAAATTCCCAGATTTGCTAATAATTTGGTCTTTACTAAAACTGAGTAACCAAAAAACCAACCCTGTTTGCTTTACTATCTGTCCTACCAGCACTAATGAAAATAAAATTAAATAGAGTTAAAATTCACTGCAGTTCACTCTCCTTGTCTAATAAACCACAGAATATTGTGTCAAGTTCAGCAGAACACATCCGTACAGAGTGTGGGCGCTGGTTCCAGCTGGCTCTGACCAACTCACCACAGGGCCCAGCTCAGCCCCTCAGGGAAACTTGCATTTAAGAAGGGGCAAAATCATGACCCAAGCAGGGTCATGAGGAGTGGAGAAAATGTGAAACAGCCCTGTGAACACAAGGGCCAGAGAAAGAGGAGCTCCAGGCACCCAAGCAGATATCCTTCTGCATCCCTGAAGAGGGCCATAGAGGAGCAAGGTCTTCCCCTGGAGAGGACCATGAAGGAACAGGGTCTTTCCCTGTAACCCCTAGAGTGGACCACACAGTAGGGATCTCCCTGCAGCCCCCGGAGAGGGCCACACTACTGCAGCCACAGAGGAGCTAAGCCTGGGGAAAAGGGAAGGAGTAGGGCTATTTCAACTTTGCCATTGTCTTTTCCACCATTCAATTCTATTTTAATTAGCAATAAATTAACCTTCCCCAAGTAGAGCCTGTTTTGCCTGTGGCAGTGATGTCCTTATCTCTATGTCAAGCCATAAGCTTTCTCATCTTTTCTCTCCCTGTCCTGTTGAGGAAGGGGAGTGAGAGTGGCTGGGTGGGCAGCTGGCCAAAGTCAGCCTACCACCATAACTATACTTCCGTAACAGCTAATCTTTAGGCTTTTCTAAATACCTCTTTCAAATGAGTTGCAGATCAGCATGAGAGCTCATATTCAGTGCTTCTTTCAGTTTAGTTTTAAGGCAAGACAACAATGAAAAAAGGGGTTGGAAATTCACACCATCATTAACAACCAACATACTAAGCAACGAGTAAACCATCTCTAACCACAGATACCTTTTATATAAAGGATGATGGTGTTAGGATGTGCAGCCTGACAGCATTCAAGCCATCTCACTCAACTTGTTCATGACAAATCCTTGACAATTCCACCAATCTTCTGCCTACAACTTTTTCGTATATTCACACTAATAACAGAGCCAAATTTGAGCTATTTTAGGCACTTAAGGGACTTCCTCTCAGAAGTAATATCCTGTATTTACAAAAAGAAATGTTATATTGCTAAAAAAAAAAGAACTTTTGTACTCATTTAAAAATAATCAAGTTATACAATTTAGATTATTCATTATTTTACAGAAGAATTGTGAGGAAGAGGTGAACTTTCAGCTATGATTTTACAATCACAGGTTAACACACTGGATAAGCAGTCACAATTTAATAAAGAAAACTCAAGGAGAAGAAAATAATTTGAAAATGTCACCACTTTCCTGAGCTTTTGGGGGAGCGAAACATACACAAAAAACAACTGGGTAATATTTCATTTTCCGCATACACAAGAGAGGCAAACATGAAAAGAAGGCTTTTGCAATAGATAAGTTATTAAAGGCATTTATATGAAAGAAAATGAGATTCAGAAGCAGGAGAGTTTTAATCCTTTTCCTCCTGTCAGGTCCATATTTTGTCCTTCTTTCCCTCCACACCACCATCTTCTAAAGACTCCTAGCACCTCTCTACCTGGTCCCAAAACGACAAGTGTTTCTAAGGGCCTGATACTAAATCTTGTATTGTCTCCACTTTTGAACTTTGTGGCCTAAGGTCTATTGGAAATTTTACTTGTTAACGGAGACCAACATCTAGTAAACTATTACATCCTTCTAACCTTCACCCATGGGTAGTTCCTCCTCAAACTCTGTCATCCCCTATTTGCCAGGCTACTCCTTTCGATTCCTCCACACTGCAATCATCGTTCTACAGACGTACCTAAGCTAGTTATTCACAAGCTAGCTCAAGTTCTGCTAGCAGAATGGCTGTGATAGTAGCAAAACTCAGCACGGGATTCAATACCCAGCCACACAGGGCCAGGCTGTTGGCTTTCTACACAGCAAAAACCCTCAAGCTACTGATTTTTAAGGCAAGCTAAGCATTTCTGTATGAGGAAGAGTCACAGTAGGGACTGCAATGTAGATATACTCTAAGAAACCGTACCTGCAAAGATTTGCCCTCAGAGAAAAAAGGCAATTAATTCCCTAAACCACAATGGATCCCTGAGGATCTGTGCAGAGGTCAGGAAGTTTTCTCTACTTTAATGCTGTCCACAGCACAGTAACATCAATAATGAGCAAGTTCTCAACAGCTGCCACAGTTTCAGAGGGATTTGTGTGTCACAGAAACAGAGTTTGTAGAACCATTCTAAAAATAAGTTCATTAGCGACCCAGCAAAATTTCTACAGACTGGGAGAGGACAATGTGGAGACTAACTGCTCTATTTCCCTGCTGTGGACACTTATGCTGGTAATACTCTGAGGAGAAGACAGGTTAGAGATAATGACAGAAGCACTGGACCTCACCAGTAGGCACCCAGCCTCTTTTACATGCGGGGTTTTAGGTAAGTTTTGCTGGACAGTGCAAAAGGACAAGAGAAGTTTTACTGACTTAGCAGAAAGAAAAAGTCTATGTGTTCAAACACTTCCCCTGAAGGACATAACCACTGGTCACACTTCAGCAAAATAACATTTTTCATACAAAAGGCAATGACTGTACAATGTATACAAAAACAACCCACTTATATTCAATGTAGTGATTGCTGCCTATGTTGCTGGAGCCAGATATTTCATTCAGTTGCCACCATATGAAAATAATTCTAAAGCATTTTGTAGATTCAAAAAGCATATAATAAAACTGAAAAAGACCGTCTCAATACAGTACAATACACAAGTAACTGCAAGGAAACAATTGTGTGTTTTTCTGCCTCCTGGGTAGTTAACACTGCTTTTAATTTCATCTCTGTCTTTTCACATTATCATCTGCAGAAGCTCACGGCCAAGAGTTTGCCCTGGTAATAGCTGACTGTTCCCTTTGATATCATCACTCCTTGCTCTTTATGGACAGGCCAATATTTATTGTGATTAGCAAGGGACAGCCCTGTCTATCCAAATTAGTCATGAATACTTAGCAGTTCACTCCATGCATCATCACTAATTGCTGTGAAAGAAAATGTCTGCATTTCTTTTTAAACAAAAAAGACCATAATTTTCTCTCTCCAGGGAAGACAACAATGCTTTGCTTGTATTCAGCACAGTTAGTGAGAATTTGTTTCCATCAGTAATTCCAAGAAATAATATTGTATTGGTCAGCTTTTTTGTTCCTTCCCTAAGATTTAATGTTTCATGAACCCAAACTAAAATACTAGTTTCTAAAAAAAGATTCAGAAAGGTATTATCAGGTAACTCATAGTTATTCCAGTCCTTAAACTACACGATCATGCATTCCTAGATGATAATCCTAAGGAAAATTTAGTGACAAGTCCTCCTACTATGGGAATGAGTGTGGGTGAGAGCGTGCGTGTCTAGTTCTACAAAGACACGAAAGCCCTATTTCTACTCCCAGTTTAGCTCATGTTCTAAAAACAAAAAACAAACTATCACATGTTTAAACAGGATACAGTTTTATCTTCCCCCATATTCAGACAGGGAAATTTTTTTTTCCTCAAAAGTTACATTTATAAAATTATCAATTATTTTATTTGTCTTAAGAGACATTTTTAAAATAATTTGGGTTTTGGGGTTTTCTTATGTTGATTTTTGTTTGGTTGGATTTTAACTGATCTGTTATTAAATGTGTGGCAATAGTCCTGGTTTTGTTTCTGATGGTGGCATGCTTAGGCCTATTTATAGTAAATAAAATAATACTGAGCTGATACCAACAGTGTTTTAAAAGATTCTTTCACAATTACGACATTTTACATCTTCATTCATTAAAAGGAACTGTGCAATGTGTAATCACTGCATAAGTCACGTGCATACCATTTTGCCATAGGATAATTTATTTTAGACTGGAGAATATTTTTCCCTGTCAGATTTTTTTCCTGCAATAAAAGAGAATTTGTGTAAGATTGATTTATAGAATTTTATCTGCCAGAAAACTGCTGCTGTCAGATATAACCTCCTACATATAGAGCTATTCTTCTTCTATAGGGCAGCACTAGAAATCTTGCTGAAATGAAGGAAGTGTAAATGGAACAAAGTATGATGGGTGAACAAATTTTTTAAAAAGCCATTGTGAACCATCAAGGATTTTACAGATGCTAGGTTTGACACAATCATGAAGACAAGGAAACGGAAAGTGTCATACTAGCTTCACACACGTAACTTTCTGCAACCCTTCCTTTGCCACAGCTGCCAAATGCCATGACCACGTCAGCTCAAGCCAGAAACTGCCATGTAGGCTAAAAATCTCTTTTGGTGTTCATTTTGTCATGAAAATAAACTGATCATGGAGATGACGTAGCCAATAAATCCTTTCAGCCATTGATAGCTCTCTGTACTTCAGTAAATAACACAGTCCAAAAAATCAAGTCCGAAGGTCAATAAGTACTCAGGAACAATAGCTTTATTTTGCTTGGGGTTGTTTGGGGGTTTGTTTTTTTTTTTTTCTCTCCTTCCTCTAGATTATCTCTAACTTTGTCCCATGGACTGAATGCTGGTTAGAGTTCAGGGTATGCCAGGTGCACTCCTGGACTGCATCTTCCATTTTAGTTTCATCCCAAAGGAATCCAGTCCTCAGAGACTGGGATGGCTCTATAACAAATCAAATCAGAGTGAGTAGGGACAACTGAGGGATCCCCTTCATGTTCATGAAGGGGTTTCCTTACCTAACCTAAAGCACTTAAATAGATGCACTCAGGATGACTTTAAAAAAAAAAAAAAAAAATTTGTTTCCATGAAAGTAAAGCAGATTTATGCACAACATATTTCAAGTCAAGAAAGGTTTTGCATTGGATAGGAATATAATTTATTATGTTCGTGAAGAGTTACTGAGGCACCTTCTGTCAAGACTTTTTTTAGCTTAGCTTTCTGTTGAACATCTGGCAGACACAGAAGAGAGGGGATACTTAAAGAAAAACCTAAAGAGAACATCTAAGGAGAATTTGTGTGTCCTGTTTAAAGTTTTGACCTGGAACTGTCACCGTTTTAACATTTGCTGTAAACCATTTTGATTACTATTGTCAGACTCCACATGGAAGATGCAAGTCATGCAAGCAGAATATTTAAGATCTTTCTACTGCTCTTCTGCAAATCTGGTAATGAAATCAATCTGCTAATTAACTAACCGCTAATTCATTTCTGTACAGCCATTAGCGTGCTGTCACTTCTGCACCTCTATATATATATTAGTTTTCTTTTATTGTTACTTTATTCCACATTTTTCCAGGAGATATTTCATATTCCAAAGCCTCTATGGCAATATCTACACAAATATTACTATTATTGATAATGCATATTGGCTATATAATAATCTATAAAGCAGCTGGAAAAACTTACCCAAAATTCAAGGTATTGAGGTTTTTGCAACTGCTTCCATATTGATTACAATAACATTTTTCTGTACTCTCTTTTGGAAATCTTTATTGCTTACACTAGCTGATGCTAAAATACTTAGCTGTGATAAAAATGATCAAAGCTCTTCTGAGAATATATGCAGAACCTTAAATCCATGCATAGCCATTACGAACTACAACAAGACCTAAAAGTCCTCATACATAGACTGTTTGGAAGAATCAGTGCCTTAGATTTATTAAGTGAAAAATGCAATTTTTTAATTTATATCAGTGCCTGTAGCCCCTTAAAAACATTTTTTTTTCCTCTAAAAATCTCTTTTAGCTTCTAATCTTAGGCATTCCTAAATGACTAAACACAAATTCATGACATAAGATTTAAAACAGAAGATTTTGTCTGTCAATCTAAAACATCTTCTATTCATCCGGAAAGCCCTAATTAGCAGACTAATATCTTCAGCTTCCTTTATTTTCCTCTAGTGACTACAGTGTAACCCTATTTTGAGACATTTTAATTATGAACATTCTGATCATCAGCATGATACATTGTAAATTAGAGACTTAGAATGTCTGGAAATAAAATTCAGTAAATAGAGGTCTGCAATGTCACTCCTACATTTTTAACTGTAAGGTCAGGCTATACTTCTCACAGGAGAAAGAGATGGAGTAAATGTGAGACGTATGCACACTCCTACTCATCTGTCACCAGCCATCAGGGTCTAGACAAAAATAACAGGCAGTCTTCAACTGGTTGTTGACAATGACACCTTTAGCAGGGCTTAGATACACTAATGAACACAGGCATTCAGAAGCTCAAACAAAAGTGTCATGTTAACAGTTCAAGTGATTTTTACTCCTATTATTCCTCCATTGACAGATGGAAGAGTTCAGTAAGAACACATGGATATCCAGGACTGATACCATATTACTTTATCTCTGTTCCATCTGCAGAAATTAAGCTGTGCCTTAACTGCTGATTATACAGGCAATCAAATGCCCAATGCACCTGTGCTGAGACTACTCCTAGCTCCAAAATGCAATTATTCTTAACCCATCCTTTCAGATGCAGGTCTACTTAAAATTGTTTGTTTCCTCCGTGGCCTTTTCACTAGCCAGGGTGCAACTTCAGTGGGATTGGAGCTATGGGATCAGCAGTAGAGCCACAGAGATCTCTTGTTTGGGAACAGCAAAAGGAATGCCTTTTCTTTTTGCATCTGAGGGGAGAAGGTCATCTCCTTCCTGTTGCCTGCACATGAAACACACATTTATTATGTTCAAGACTTCTGAACAGGGAGTACAACTCTCTGTTTGTCTCACCAGCTGACTCTCATGCTGGGAGGAACCACTTTTTCTGACAGCTCTGGAAGCTAAAGGTGATTTTTATATTTTTTTTCTTCGTATAATAAGATTGGCAAAGTGCCATCTGGCATCCAGAGGTCTGATCTGGGATTTAGATTCCAATTTGTGCACAGTGGGAGAGTTCCAGTAATGCTAGTAGGTTAGAAAGAGTCAAACAGAAATGCTTGTAAGTCAATAAATTGCCAGGACATTAAGGTTGGGGGCAACCTTGGCTGCAGTGGCCATGAAAAGATGGAGTTCAGGATCGTGGGTAATATGCGCAAAACAAGAAGTAGGACTGAAACCTAGGAATTCAGAAGGACTACGGTTGGCCTCTTCAAGGAAATGCTTGGAGAAACCCCATGAGTCAGGGCTCTGGAAGGTAGGGGGCTCAAGATGGACAATATTCAAATATCTCTTTCTCCAAGCTCAGGAGAGGTGCACCCCTAAGAAAAAAATAATCAGACATGGGAAGCAGTAGACCCACATGACTGAGCAGGGAGCTTCTGGAAAAGCTCAAGTGGAAGAGGGAAGTTTATACTGACTGGAAGAAGGGACTTATAACGTAGGAAGATTACAAGAATGCTGTTAGAGTATGCAGGGACAAAACCAGGAAAGCCAAGGCCTCCTTGGAATTAAAATTGGCAAGGGATGTCAAAGTCAACAAGAAGTGTTTTTTCAAGTATATTGGAGGCAAAAGGAAAACAAGAGAAAATGTGATCCCGCTGTTGAATGAGACGGGTGTCATAGTGACAGAGGATGCAGAGAAGGCGGAATTGCTGAATGCCTTTGCTTCAGTCTTTACTACTCAAAGCAGCCTTCAGGAGTCCTGCATTTTGGTAGAAGCAGCTAAAGTCTGGATGGAAGAAGACTTCCCCATGGTTGAGGAAGACCAAGTTCGGGGACAGTTAAGTACACTGGATATCTGAAATCCCATGGGCCCTGATGGGATGCACCCGTGAGCACTGAGAGAGCTGGCAGAAGTCATTGCTGGGCTGCTCTCCATCATCTTTGAAAGGTCCTGGATAACAGGCAAGGTGCCCAAGGACTAGAGGAAAGTCAATGTCATCCCAGTCTTCAAAAAGGGCAAGAAGGAGGACCTGGGAAACTACAGGCCAGTCAGCCTCACCTCCATCCCTGGAAAGATGATGTAACAGTTCATTCTGGGTGTCAGCCCAAGGCATCTGAAGGAAAAGAAACCTATCAGAAGTAGTCAACACAGATTCACCAAGGGGAAATCAAGTCTGACTAACCTGACGATGGTATGACCAGATTGATAGATGAGGGGAGGGCAGTGCATGTTGTCTACCTTGACTTCAGCAAGGCTTTTGACACAACCTCCCACAGTATTCTCATAGGTAAGCTTAAGAAGCGTGGAATAGATGAGTGGACAGTGAGGTAGTTTGAAAACTGGCTGAAAGACAACGCACAGAAGGTTGTGATCAGTGGCACAGAATCTAGTTGGAGGTCCATAACAAGTGGGGTCCCCCAAGGGTCAGTACTAGGTCCAGTCCTCTTCAATATTTTCATCAATGACCTGGATGAAGGGATGGAATGTACCCTCAGCACGTTTGCCAATGACAGAACTGGGAAGGGTGGCTGACACACCAGAAGGCTGTGCCGCCATACAGTAAAACCTGGGCAAGCTGGAGAGTTGGGCAGAGAAGAACGTGATGAAATTCAAAAAGGGCAAGCATAGGCCCTGCACCTGGGGAGGAATAACCCCCTGCACCAGTACAGGTTGGTGGCTGACCTACTGGAGAGCAGCTCTGTGGAAAAAG
The DNA here is from genome assembly GCA_013400055.1 of Nycticryphes semicollaris. Lineage (NCBI taxonomy): Eukaryota > Metazoa > Chordata > Aves > Charadriiformes > Rostratulidae > Nycticryphes > Nycticryphes semicollaris. Next base: position 197,478 of record VXBJ01004560.1, on the reverse strand, counting down.
ACCTGGGAGTCCTGGTGGACAACAGGATGACCATGAGTCAGCAAGGTGCCCTTGTGGCCAAGGAGGATGTATAGGGAGTAGTGTGACCAGCAAGTCAAGGGAGGTCATCCACCCCCTCTACTCTGCCCTGCTGAAGCCCCATTTGGAGTCCTGTGTCCAGTTCTGAGCTCCCTAGTTCACGAAGGGCATGGAACCGCTGGAGAGGGTACAGCAAAGGACCACAAAGATGATGAGGGGCCTGGAGCATCTCTCTTAACAAGGAAAGGCTGAGGTACTTGGATCTTTTTAGTCTGGAGAAAAGAAGGCTGAGGGGAGATCTGATCGATGTCTACAAATACATCAAAGATGGGTGTTAAGAGGATGCAACTAGTCTTTTTTCAGTGGTACTCAGTGACAGGACAAGAGGAAATGGGCACAAACCTGAACGCAAGAAGTTCCATCTAAACATGAGGAAGAACTTCTTCATTTTGAGGGTGGCAAAGCACTGAAGCAGTCTGGACAGACAGGTGGTGGAGTCTTCATCTCTGGAGACATTCAAAACCTGCCTGGACAAGTTCCTGTGCAACCTGCTCTAGGAGGACCTGCTTTGGCAGAGATGTTGGACTAGATGATCTCCAGGGTCTCTTCCAACTTCATCTCATTCTGTGATTGTGTGGTCACAGCCTGAAGTAGGAAGAAATATATCCTGTGCAGCTGGTGATTCTTTCTGCCTCTGTTCTCTTTACTCCTGGTTTTGGGGCTTCTAGTCAAGGCCCTTTAGTAGACCTGCAGATGTAGGTCTGGCATTCACACTTACCCAAACCTCCCTAATAAGTCAAGAACCACTAGAACTTCTTTGGCACAGTCCTGACAGGTAATTTAAAGCATACATCCAAGTTGAATACTAAGGTATAAATGAAAGTACAGCCTGTCTACGTAATTCTTATTACCTATACCACAGTACATACTGATACAAGCAAAATAAAAAAAAAAAAAAAAAGCAGTACCACGGTATGTACTAATGCTACTAACAAAAGTCACTTCGTATTTCTGTAGTTCACCATAGTGTCCTAGAAGTGAAAATAGGTTGTTTCTATCTATGATTCTTTTCACATAAGTTGAGTGACTTAAACTTAAATAAATAATTTTCACAATTGACTCCAGTTTCTCTTAGAGACATTTCATGACTTATCTTCAGTGTGCCAAAAAAATGTTATCTGCTCCATTACAAAATCCCAAGAGAGACATGATGCTCTAGCTTTTCACAGGAACAAGCAGACAAGGTCACCTACACAGAGGAAATGGGGGCTGGAAGAAGTGAAATACATGGCTATGAGAGACTAGTAACTAACAGAAGAAACTACCAACTCTTACCTATGCCATGATTTTTGTGGTGTTGGCATATGTCAGTTATCTTGCTGCAAAAGATGAAATATAAATCTTCTTAATAATGAAGACAGCCTGAAGTTCACGGCAAGTGAGTCACTGTATAGCAATTTGCACTGCTTGCAATAGTTTTAAATATCTTTCTCCAGGTTAGGCTTTCATAATGCACAGCAAATGCACATTCACTCAGAAGTGAATGCATGAGTTGAACCAAGTCTGATTTTAGTGAGTTCATTTCTGAGACAAATGACCCAATTGAGTATAATGGCTCCGTGAAGCTGCCTAGAGTAAAACATATGAGTAAGTAAGTGATTGCATGATTGAGGCCTGAGACATTAAGAAACATACTGCTGCTACCCAGTAATAGCATCATTAATGCAGCCAGTTATTGGTTTATTTTTACTTAGAACAGGAGAAAATGCATCGCCCTTCTGAGACCATGAGAAATCAATACATTTTCAGCTTTTAATAACATGACCTAAACCAGTTGCTATAGTCTGCAGTGAAATCATTGTTGAAAGTGAAAAGTGTTGTGCACATATTACACCATTCTTTTTCTCTGCAGTATTATTTGCATTTTCACACACAAGCAGAGATTTCAGTGAAGCAATAATTAAACCTATGGTACACTGACTAAAATGAAAATTATGTACATTAAGCTGCCTAAATAATTCTTTCAACATCTTTTTCATATTAAACAAATGCAGTCACCCAAATGTACATGTTGCACAATCAGCAACTCACAACAGCATCAAACTTTGTATTAGCACGATGTTACTGACTACACTTTGGATGTAAAAATGCCAAATATCACATATACATAAACACATGCTGAATCAAATGCCATACATGTTTGTTAGACCTGTTGGCACCCTATTTTGAAAAGATCCACTGTTACGCTAATGTTTTTACATGTCGCTTTCCCCTTAATATAAGTATCTCACAAATAGGGATTGGTAGGGTTTAGCAACTTGATTACGTGATTATGACATCAATTCTCAAGTTCCCTGACCAAAGCAGTGAGAAGTACTACTGTCTTGGGAAAGAGGCTATTATGGACCTTCGAAATGAAGGAGGAACCGCTGACTCAGCAGGACAAGGTCTTTCAGAAGCATTATGTCTCCAGGAGGGAGGCCAGCACTCACAGACAGACAGACAGACAGGGATAAGTAAGGTCAGTTCACATCATCATTCCTGGCCATCAATGCCACCAAAAACTTTAAAAAATAACTTACATTTAATTTTATTTTAAAGTCTCCTTAGTCATTATTACTCTCACAAGACCTGAGTTGGAACTCAAAGAAATATGGGTTAATCCTTGGAAGTTCATATGGCTTTGAGAGTATTCAGTTTTAAAACCCAAAAACTTGTAAATACATCAGTAGTAACTGAGCTCACATGGTTTAAAAAATAATTCATTTGCAAAAGATATAATTCAAAATAATGATTGCTCTTCAAACTATTTATTTAATGTACGATATAACAGCCTTCTCCATACTATAAGCACTTAGTACCCATCATTGGCAGAGTTTTACCTTGCTCACAGTTTTTATTTTTGATTCACAGCATAAGAAAACAGCTCTGCTTACGTGCCATTTTTCTTCCTTTCAGTCACACCAGACCAAGTCTATAGACGTTTTACTTTTGTAGCTAATATTTTATCACCATTTTTAGGACTGTTACAGTCCCAAAGTCTTTAACTCTCAAAAGTCCAAGAGAATTAAGAAGCTCTTTAGGATCCTCATTTGTTAGGGCTGCCTGAAAGCTCCTAAATTTTTACAGTTGCAATTTCCCTTTGTGTTTTATAATTAAGACCTGACACCTTAGAGAATGTAGTTGGGAGAGTTCATTTTAGCAACTCTATCAAATTAGGAAGTTTCCATCACTGTAAGCTTCACCAACCAAAAGAAAGTCATGGGACTCCACCCAGGTAGAGATTGTTCTGTAGGAATGTATTCCAACAATTAATCCAAACAGTGTTAGGAAGAAACTGATTCATTCCAAACACAATGAGGTTGCTGGTACACTGCCCAAACATGTATGTACTACTATTTTTTTTCCAGACAAAGTAAGAATACTTCACATCATCAGTTTGCAACTGAACATCACTTAATCAGGCAGCCTAGGCAGACATGCTCAGCATGTCAGCTTCTGTGAATCCTAAACCTTGGTGCCAAAGAGTTACATGAAGGGGATTGCACCGACATAAACAGTGAATACTGGCACTGAAATATTTGCAAATGTGGAACTTAACAGGGATGATGGACTCAAGAAAACCAAGAAAATATAGCTGTCCAATGCTTCTCATTTGCTGGTTAGACACGGGGTTGTAAAGATAGTTACTGTTTTCCACTTCTCTTTGCAACTTGACAGTAACAGTGGTTCTCCTGTGTGGTATTGAATTAGGAGGTATTTTGTTTGTATTGTTAGAGCCTTAATTGAAACAGTCAGAGAGAAATGTTTTATTACAGAGAGAGAAAGGACGTTTTTAATAAGGCTCTAAGGAGACTCAGTTTTAATGATGCTTAACACAATGTTTTAAACCACAAAGTACATCTACACGCTATTTCTTGTTAAATGTTGGTTATTTAACAGCAGGCTGGCACCAGATTGCTTGCTGCGAATAGCGAAGGCTGGCTCGTACAAGTTCTGACTGTCTCAACATCAATGAAAGACAGCGTCAGTTTTAATTCTTACAATATTTCACTTTTTGACACTTTCTTTCTCAGATTACTGTTTTTTTTGTTGTTGTTTGTTTTTTTTTGTTTGGTTGGTTTTTTTGTTTTTTAATGTGGTTGGACTCGATCTCAAAGGTCCCTTCCAACCACTAAGATTCTGTGATTCTGTGATTCTTCACATGGCAGTAAATGTAAACAGAAATATAATCAACTGCTATATGTCCTGATGTCACCTGGAACACTAGATATGAGACCAGGATTATAAAAAGTAGGTACAGTTGTTCCTCATAGGTGCTTAACACTCAGCACTTATGATATGGATATGAAAATACAGATATAAGACTTTAGCCATTAAAACCTAAACATTACGAGTCATCAGTTAAAATGAGCAAGCACAATATAGAAAAACAAGTTCAGCAGTATATTAGTAAGCTTGTATTTATATGGATGGTGAGAATAATAAACATCGATTAGACAGGCATTTGAAAAAACCTATCAAAGTATGAATCTTCAATTAAGTTCTTTAGCCACAGTCCAGTTATATATCAAATCAGTGGACAACCTAATTTTTCACAAATTTCTTTTTTTTTTTCCTCCCTTCTCCCACTTAGGGAATTTTCACATATTTACTTGGAAGAATACGAGAGGTTTGCAAAACACTGTTGTTGCTGGATGGTGATTGGAGTTGCATTTTTCTCTTTTTCCTTAAACAAGGACATTGCAGATGCTGTCTCAGATAAAGAAAAGATAGAATATTAAAACAGAAATGAAATGCAATCCACTACAAAGTTGCAGAACATTAAAACATGAATCCCTCCCCTTGACAAGCAGAGCTGTGGCAAGCCAATTTTAAAAAACAAGCTGTTTTTTAAAATAACTGCCTCATTCCAAAAATAAACTTTTTTTTTGTCTAGGATGTGATAATTTTTATATACATGGGGAACATGTGACAAAGAAAAGGGGAGTAGAGTAAGTGCACACCATGAACTGCAAAGCTTAACTACAGATACTCATTAAAAAAACCAGTAATAAAAGACACATAGGGCATTTCTACCCAGTCTTGAACAGAAAGAAATAGGAAGGAGTTTTGCATTAGTTCCGATTTTTCCCCAGGCCGATTCCTAAAAGGCAGGTGTACTCTAAAGGCGGGGGGTGGAGGGGAGGAAAAAAAAAACCAAACCACAAACCCAACCAAATCAGAAATGTTAATAAGGTGACTCAATCACTTATGGGACATATTAGCAGTGGTAAACAAGGTTGTCTAACCAGAATGTTAACCTTCAGGAAGGAGGTAGAACTAATGAAATAATCTAAACCCCCTAAACACATCAGCTGGTATGCAAATCTAATAACCAGTTACTTCATTATTGATGCTGACATTCCTTTTGTTGCTTCAAGAGGGGAATTTGCATTTTGTGGTAGAACCGTCTACCCGCAGTACATAAAATTAAGTGAAACATCTAAAAAAATCCTAGTAGTTGTCAAAGACTTACATAATGAACTAAACACAGCATAGAGGAATGAAAATAAACATCTCATTTTACATAACCAAGGTCAGAGAAAGAACTTTTTGCCATAGTTTTTGGTGAGTAGAAAAAAAATTTCAATGACAGTGAAAGTAAAGGAATTAATTCCAGAGGACAAGAAAACGCACATACAAAAAAAGAAAAGTGCAAAATAATAGACAGAGTTCTTTCTTAGGTATTTCAAGTCTGGAACATTTGTAATTCTATGTACAGAAGCCAGAAAAGTAATGTCAATCTAGAAAGTCTATAGACCACATAGCATAGTAGTAAGCAAAAGCATTGTTTCCAGGGTCTCAGTATTGGTATAGACCCAAGTATTTATCAGTGAAAGACCACAGCTCCCTGGATAGACCATGTGTTTGTAAGATGGACACCAAAATGGAATTAGTTCTTACTGAAAAAACAACTGAACATCTGACTTGAAGAACATTAAGTACCTAAACAATATGAACAAAACAGAGCACCAGAATCAGGATGAGGAAAAATCCTTACGTTTCCACCATTTAGGCATTCTTAAGTCAAATATTTAAACTTCCAGACAACAGCTCCACATGCATCATCTATCCTTCTCAAGCATTATTGCATTCATAGTCACAGAAATACATATATACACAGATCAGATGATAACACCTCCTTTGGTCCGCTACTCCATTCTTTTAAATTGCCTGTCTTTTCTAGACTTCACCTCTTTTAATGCTCAGAATTGTTACATTTTAAATTATCCCAGCAATGGATTCTCTGCAGCTTTTCTAGGGCTACTGCTCCACACGCTACGGAATTTCACAGAACTTTCAGAATTGGAAGGGACCTCTAGATACCGTCTAGTTCCCCCACTAAAGCAGGATTGCCCAGAGCACATTAATCAGGACTGCATCCAGGCAGGTCTTGAAGGTCTCCAGAGAAGGGGACTCCACAACCTCCCCGGACAGCCTGTTGCAGTGCTCTGTCATCCTCACCATAAAGAAGTTTTTCCTCATATTTGAAAGGAAATTCCTATGTTTCAGCTTCTGCCCATTGCCCCTCATCCTGTCACTGGGAACCACTGAAAAGAGTCTGGCTCCATTCTCATTTACTATTAATGATTTTTTTTTTTCACTCTTCTTTCATTGCTATTCACCTTCCTTCTTTCTGTAAATTTTTCATAGTTAATTTTTTTTAATTTCATAGTTTAATTTTTCATAGTTAAATTAACCTTTTCATTTTTATTTTGTTGCTCTGATCCACATTTCTTTTCTATTCAAGCATTTGAGAAGGTTATCTGATCCCTTCAGTTACTATTTCCCTGCCTATGTCTCCTTTTTTGGCTGTTGTCCCTTACTGCCTCCAAAACCAAATACATAATCTTCCATTGAATTTTGCCTGTATGAAAAGGGCACAATCAGACCATTTAATCCTTTTCCACTAATTGGTCCTTTCAATCTCCAACCTCTTTGATATTTTTTTTTCCTGAATTTGTTCCAGCATATTCACATTTCTGTTGTGCCAGCTCCATCAGAGCTAGCATACATAGGCTAATGCATGAGTGTTTACATATTGAAAAAATGTACATGCAAATGTTGAGTACAAAATAGAATGAATTTACAACAGATTTTAGACAAAATCACATGCCAGTGTAAATCCTTTGGAGAACACCCACATGGCCTAGAATTAAGCTTTACTCTAGGAAACAGCTGTAAGTAAGCACAAGGCAGTATATACTGAACTTCATCAATACATGTAGTGGAAGAACAATGCCTGCTTATATCATAAGAAGATCCAACCTGAATGTTTCCAACATTTTATAGTTATAAGACACACTTCATTAGTTTAAGACATGGTCTCGCATAACAAAATAAAACCCACAATATTTAGATTTGGAAATTAGACAATTAACTATCATGTACATTGCAAGATTCTCTTGTACCGACATGCATTAGATTTGAAGCAGGCTGAAGGACTCAAAATTGAAGGGTCAAAAAAGCTTAAACTGTCAGGTAGGGAAAGAGGGAACAGCCTTCCTGAGAATCAATCTGACCCATCTGCTGAACCTAATAAAAAAATATATTTGGAACAAAGTGTAGCTTAAAATACAACTGACTGATAAGCAGAAATCCATCCAGAGAGGACAGTTAGTGGCATCTCTGTAATGCTTAAGTATTTTCAATGTGTGGACATACTGAAAAAAAAAACCCCAAAAAAAATCTAGCTTGGTGTTTTCCAGGTAAAATCTGGAGCCTAAAACAATCTCTGGTCATCACGGACAGTCTTCATTTCTGTGTGTCTGACCTTCTCAACCTGAAAAATTAATTCTGCTAGTCATAAACAGCCTTTTTACCATATATATGCTCCACCTTAACCTTGTGGCACCTCCAGGTAATTGTCCATGCTGATTTTTTCTAGTCTGACATCTCTATGTGCTGGGATTTAGGTTAACCTTTTATGCTTCTATAACAGATGTTTCATACACTCCAGTCAGGGATTTTGTTAATTGCTTCTCCAATGGTGAAGACATCTCAGCTGCAATGGATTAGTTAAAAAAAAAAAAGAATCAGGAAACCAACAACAGGTAAATTAGAAGTGGATCAGACACTTCCCCATTGGAAAAAAATATTAGTATTAAAGCTACGTTTGATCCTCATGTTCATGCATGCTTTCAAAATAGGATTTGTCAATTGCAGATGCAAAGCAGCTCCAATTTGGTATTAGTCACTTTGTCTAGTTTATATGCTGAAACATTAAAGCTGCATAAATGACCTGCCAAGTATTGATGTAAGCTTATTGACAAAACAGAATGCTTCACAGTAAGGGCATCATCTCACAAGGCTCCACACAGTGACTCTGTAATTACTCTGTTTCAGACCCTGCATATCAGATTTCTAGAATACTGTGCATGATTCACACACAAAAATATAAATTAAAAAAAGGAAAATAATTAGCTAATGTAAGTAGGAATGAATTATCTGAAACCAATAACCTTTGAGAACTCACAAAAACAGAATTATTCCAAAATTATCCGTTATACTTCTTTCACTCAGATTTAGAAATAATGGGTAAACTCAGTAATTTCTTAAAAAATTAATTAAATCTTTATCCAGTAGCTCACAAATCCCTACCACATTCTCTAGAAAGCTAGGGCAATACAAGAAAATAACCTATAAAGAGAAGGATAAGAGAACAGTTTTCTTTCTGGAAGTATGTGTGAAATGAGTACACTTTTGTACTGTGTAAAACATACATATTTAAAGCCAGGAGAAAATCATAAAATCTAGCCACAGCTTCAAATTAGGGCTGGCCAGAGAGGAAGAACTGATAGTTATTTCAGAAGGAGGGAGAGGGCAGAGAAAAAATTAACAGAAATGAATACCAGAAGTCCAAGTAGATCTGCAAACCTCAAGTCCATAAATTATGTCAGTATTTAGTTTTTTCTCTTGACTTTCACTGTCTCTTTTATGTTCATTCAACAGTTCCACTTGCTTTCTACTGTCCTTGTCAGCCTACTCTTGCTTAGCAGTTTGCATATTTATTTCATTGGGAATATTTTCATTATGGTATCCCTTGATAAGAAAATCAAGTTTAAAAAAAAATAATAAAAATCTTAACTGCTTTTAGTCATCTGTGAAAAGTAAACAAGTTTATGCAATCTTTTGGGAGTGGATATTACACTTAGCTCTTCTCCCAGAGCAAACACCTCTAACAACTGGATTATCAACAATCCCTATATGCCTGGTTTTGGTTGCTTGTTGGCCTGCCCTCTCAAACCATAGCATAAACCTGTCTCAGACAAAGGTTAGAGCAGGTGGCATGAGGTAACAACACAAAGGTTTTTTTCAGGCTCTTTGTATAGGAATGACCACCTTGTAAAAGAACTCTGGAGATGGACAACAGTTAAGGAGTTGCGCTATGAGGAATCACTCCTCTACGTAAAGAGCAGGCAGAAGCTGGCATATAAGTGTTCGTTCATACTTCAATAATCCATCGTTTCAATATCAATAACATTATTTATTGAGTTGTGTAATTTTTATTGAATTGCTCTAATTCAGAAAGTTTTTATTCGGAATTCCTTCAGGTTTTTTACCCCTATTAATATTCATCTACAAGAATGATGTCTTTAAATACCAATAACTGTCTCACTTCATCCATAATTTATGAACCACTTCTTAACACAAAATCCATAGGTATCACTTTTTGCCCCTTGACTCCAAAAATTAAAGCCAGACAAAGCTGTAAGTGAACAGCATAGGAATGTAACTGTCATTTTCAGCAATCTCAAAAAAATCTGCAGTTTAGCTAAAGTTCATATTTATTTCACATCTGAGACAAACAGCTATTAGAAGCACCCTGTGGCTTCCAATCCATTTTATTTACTTTATTTACATTTTAACAACGTTTGACAAGGTAAACCTCTTAAGAAATATTGTATCATTTGTGAGAAAGGGTGCTGAATATTAAGAAAGCAAATATTCTGAGCGATTGCAAAGAGTTCCCTCAAAGGGATAAATTCTTTAAATTACAGCTGCCAATCAAAACTATAACTTTGTTCTTTGTTATGTGGAGAATAGGTTTCAAAGGGAAGGCTAATGTAGAAAAACAAAAAAGCTTTACTCAAATAAGGATAAACAGGAGACTTGATAATCAGAAATGTTTCAGAGAAGAGAGAAGTCAAGTCTATAAATCAGGCTGAGAAATGTTTAGAAGCATTTCTTAACATGCACTCGAGTTATTTACAAGTTAAAAGATGTCATTCCTGTTGGTATTTTCCAAATCTAAGCAAATTTAGTATGTTATACAACGTGGGAGACAATGTTAACTAAAAGTTAACAGTAATTTTGAAAGACAAGGAGGGGCATTAATCGTGACCACATAAGCCTTCCCAATTCTATAGAACAGCATGCAATGTAAGACTCCATGTATAATGTAGTCACGTGTGGAAAATATTAGCACAAAAAATAATTTTAAAAAAATTATCCCATTTTTATTAACACAGAAGGTCACAAGCTGAACTCCGCAAATGTTTCTAGTGTATTTCCCTAAAAAAACCTAATTAATCATGTCTACACAACAGCATAAAAGCATGCAGCACAGAGATGCTTGAACTAAGACCCAAACAAGTCAGTCTATGCTTTGGAGCCCAACAAGCACCGTTGCCATGTTCTCACAGCGCTAAAAAACAGTCTATAAAGCCCTGCCTCCTAGCCCCATGCTAAGGAAGACAGAGGTCTCAAGTCAAGCTAGCCCATAACTAACCCAGGCAGAGAGTTCCCATGCACGAATCTCAGCACTCCCTGTTTCAAAGCCGGCATGGGCAGAAATGACAATGCCCACAGACAAATTCCCAGGAAAGATCTGCCAAGTCTGGTAATGATACTGGGAAACCACACACTAGGGGATGCCCTGGCTAGGAGGGTGAGGGAGAGGGAGGAACCATAAGGAAGCATCTATAGTAAAGCCTACTAGTAGATAAGCACAAGTGCTAGAAGAGTTCACAGACACAATATTATATGACCATATAGAAAGTTAACCATTTAAAAGCCCAGTATTTGCACCCATGAAACATACAACTACCATTGTCATAAGAAAGCATAAAGAAAAATAGTTCAATACCAAGCTGTTCATTTCAGCAAGTTTTATTTTAGTACCATTTGTACAGTAATTTCTAACAAGGCGTCAGTAGTCATGTTTTTTTTCCCTATAATTCTGTCACTGTAATATCGAATCATGATGATTGATTTAAGTCCTGCATCATAGGTTTATAGGCTGGATTCCACTTTCAGCAGGAAAGCTTATCACAGAAATCACTATTTAAATTCAGAATTTGTACAGGTTTTAAATAAGTCTAGTCAATGAAATTAACTCTCTTAGCAACAAAAGACAGTATGAATACAGTAACAGAAGGGTAAAAATCCAGGCAAAACAGATATCTTATTAGTATAATCAGTTTTCTGAACTTTTGATGTTCCTGTGGCACAAGTTATTCAGCTTGCTGACCATGCTTTACAAATAACTGTACAGATCAAGAAATTACACACAAAAACCACCTATTTTCCAATGTAAAAAGTGCTCAATATTTTAAATCTCAGTGCAGAAAAACTTGGTAACTATGAACAACAAAGCACTGACCAAGACAACAAGTCATTCTGTAATTCTGGTCCTATGAATTCTGGTTTTCATGGTATACAGGACTAGCGTATCACTAGGCTTGAGTAAGGGACAAAGGTAGATTTAAATGTTATATATAAGCTTTAATTTGCAGCCATGAGAGGCTGAATGGTGTAGCTACAGATTCTCATACAAATCATTTTAAGTGTTATTTCTTTGGTAGATCGAGTAGCTGCGGAGTTAGCTTCATCAGTAAAATAGCATGCTTTGTCTGCTGGTGCTTTTAGGCTATCAAACGTAAACAACACTCTGTTACTCTGAAGTTTTTTGTGTCTCCCCAAAGGCAATGCATAATGACTTCTTGTTGAAAAGATCAAATGTAACATTTTTTTCAATCTCTCTCAGAGTAATTCTTCTTTGGTTTCGTAGATATAACAATCTACCTGATCAAGATGTCAAAAAGGCATGCTCTGCAGCTTGGGATGAACATGGACAGACCACAACCTGGGAGGTTATCTGTACAGACACACACATGGACAGACAACCAGCTAAATTGTTCCAGGAAAGCTTGCATTAAGTCAATTTGTGTGATGTGCAGTGATACCACATCCTGTGAAGTTATAAGAATTGATCTGATAGTTTTCTTTAAAAAGAAAAAATCCCACACATTTAAGGAAAAGCAAATACATTCTCACACAAGTTACCTAACCTAACCTTACTCTAGGTCCCACTGTCTAATATGGGAATAATGCTTGCAACATGGATTATTTTTTTTTTTTACAAGGTTAAAATGCAGTTGTAACTAAGCAGTGTTCAAATCATACACAAACAGAAATGTGTAACCAACTGAAATACAATTGGCTGAGATGCAGACCTTACCTCATGCTGGTCTTTCTTGCTGTGCATCTATTAACCGAATCTCTCAAACACACATCAAACGCATACACAAAATTAATTACATTATTCATTTTGGTAGGGGGATAGTCAACGACTCTTTCGGAGAGAAAGTTATTTTTTCCCGATACAGGCAGGAGGGAGCATTTCCCTTGCCAACATCAACACGTACAGAGGTTTCTACTGCTGTTATCATTCACTGAAACTCTGGTGTAAAGAATAACCAGTGCTTGCATCCAGCAATAAAGTCTAGAAATGTGGTGAGAACTGGATCAGCTTAAGTGACCCAAGTGCACAAAGATTAATGTCAGTGCTCCAGCATCTCTTCACATAACTTTATCATTAATTTCAATAGATACTGTCCAGATTCTAAAGTGCATGAAAACAAACACTTGTAGCTGTGCAGATCTATTGTCTCCCTCCTCGTGCTCTGATTCTTTTTTCCCCCCCTTCCTTTATACTTCCTCAGAATGCTATTGCCCCCCGCCCTCACTATTCTTTGCCGCACATGTTCCTCTTGATATTCAGTAATTTTTTACTGTTTAATTGCATGTCATTAGAGACTAAGTCAGCCCCAGAGAATTCAGCTGAAATTCTTTTTTTCTTCTTTAAATATATCACACTCCATCTACAAATGGTGTTCAACACCCAGTAGCATGACTGTCACTCTTACACAGGTCTCTGTGTTACACAAAGCTATGCTATAAAAGATTTTTGTGTCCACCACTCGGACTGAGACCCCCAAGTTTCATATTCTATAGCAGAGTCATCTTTTTTAATCATCCCCCAAAACCTGGGCCACCTGTTCCCTGGCATGATGCCTCTCCAGGCTCACAAGAAGCACTACATGACTTTGAGACGTTGCACATCTTTTCAGCAGTCCAGTAGACAAAATAAAATCTAGCTTTAATCCCAAGAGGTTGCAGTTTAACCATGAAGTTGCTATAACCAAGGCTTGATACTGGTTTACCAGGTTTGTAGCAGCAGTTAAGGGCAGAATTGCTCCACTTGTGCTAATATCAACGTGACATGAATACATCTAAATCACAATCCAATAGCGTGCCAATGCCTCTGGTTGCCATATCTGAGCAAGGTTTAATTATTTGGGTTGGGAACTAAACTTGATTTCAGTGTGTTCTATTTGAACTGGAAGGTATATAACCTACAGCTGAGGGTCTCAATCCTGTAATGGCACCCTTTGCCATGCTAACCAGGCAGTGGAGACTATGTCTGTGAAAACTCTGACTGCACCCCTGCATTGCAGACAGGCTATACCTTTTGCTTCCTCGAGTGTTTTGACACTAATCTCCCACCAGCTGCCATCACAACACACTTCCGTTTGGGAGAAAATCACAAAGGTCACTCTTTACCACTGAGCGCAATACTCATGACAGAGGTCAAAATCTAAGCTAAAAGGCCACTTGAAGTTAAGTGATGCCTTGCCCCACTGTTTGTATCCTGACCTCATACTATCCAGACACTCAAGCAGTCCTGCTTGCCGAAAGTAAAATCATCAGATAAAGACTTAATAAGAAAAAACAAAACAAACTGTACTGTAGCTGTTTTGCTTTATGAATCCAGTTACACTACAGAGACATGCATTAACAATGAAGGGAACTGCAAAAAAGGCTACTTTCCTCTACAAGTGTAGAGTAAACCTTATTACAGTTAGTACCAAGTGCTATCTCAAGAACTGCTTTGTTTCCGCTCTGTTACACAGTTTTGAATATACTTAAGTTTCCTTCTGCTCTGGTAAATTGATTTTTCTACAGCATGAAGGGATGTGCTCTGCTTCCGACTATAGATTTAAAGAAATACTACACATCACCTTACACTGAGTAAAAATCGATTTTCTACCTGTAGGTGATGGAACTATTTCTCAACCCTGCTGGGCAGTCATAAATCTCATAAGGCTTAAAATCATAAACTGATTCATTTCACCAAAAGCAAAAATAAAAGGTGATCCCTTTAAGGTATTACTTTACATGTTACGCAGGTGCTCCTTTCCAAAGGTTATCTGTAGTTTTATCTACTATATTTAATAATGAGCTTTATCCTCCTAACTCAGCTATTATCAAGGGACTTTGGGCTTGGTAAAACCCCAAAACACATTACATCTGCAATATGCAAAACCGTTGTCTCTCCCTTTCTCCTGGTGATAAAGGGCATTCTAGAAGAAGAACTGCATTAAAAGCTCAGATCTGAATCTGAGCACAACAGAAAGCGAGCTGTTAAGATTTGGCTGTAGACTGCTGCAAAATTATCTTATTCGCAAAGCTATGTGGTGAGGCAGATAAATGATAACACCATGAACTAGTAAAAGGCAGAAAGCTTTATTCTACACATATCTGTGTCTGACTTCAAATTTGATATTGAATATGCAGCTATGAACATATATTCATAAACATTCACTGCAAGCAGTTCTGCACATGCAGCATTTTAATACAGGGAAAGCAGTACTAAGCTATTTCCCTGCATAATGGTACAGAAAGAAATACTTTAACATTCAAGTGGAATAGAACGTTTAGGGGGAAAAAAAAAAAAAAAAAAAAAAAAAAGGGCTGGCAAAAAACAGACTCATTTCTGGCAAAGGATGAATTTCCAGCCAAATGAGAAAAACTTCTCCCTGTCAGTCAATCAATCAGCAAAAAGTTTATTTTAAGCTAGTGATAATATAGCTTTGGAGATTAGGAAGCTAGTGAGCTACAAAGAAGATCAAATTAATTTTCCACAAGTGAAAAAATAAAAAACTTCAACAAATAAGCACAAAACTTAACCCTCTCTTATCAAGTTCAAAATGGAAAAACTATTCAGAAACTCTGATGTGAATTTGGTCAGTATCATGAAGTGGAAATAAATGAGCCAGCTGAGAAGCAGGAATTATGTGCCACATGTCTGAACTAGAGAAGTTTATTATCATGGTTTCTTTTGTTAATTGACTAATTAACAGAGCTGCGCAAATACAAAATAAAGAATGGGAAAAAACTACTGCATAGACAGCTGCAGCCAGAATTTTCAAATTTTAATGTTTAAGGTTAGTTGTCGCAATGCATGGTTAGTGCTTTGACCACAGCAGACTATTTTTAAAGTTAGGTAAGCACCCACAAAATGTACAGCTGCTGCAGAAGGTGCAAGTTCAATGCCCAGAAAACAAAGCTATTTTCATTTAAGTTCCTAAATTTGTGTCCAGTGTCAAGCATCCATGTTTGACAAATTCCATCCTCATTTGTCTTGCAGCGAAAAGGAATGGGCCACCTCTGCACCCCATAAAAGCTAATTATGTCCTCTGACATACACAGGGAAGAGACTATGCCCCATAAAGATGATTTAGGAGAAGGGACCTGCTTCACACATACTTCCAGTGTCTCAAATGGGGACGGAAGGGTTGGGGAGCAGAGGAAAAAAAAAAAAATTGAGTCTTTCCTCTCACCTTCTTACAAGATGGTGACAAGCCTCAGTGTCCCTGCCTCAGCCTAGCACCAAACAGCTCCCCAGGGCACAGGCAAGGTGGTATCACACAACAGGGACAAAGTGTCCATCAACTACCTCACATGTAACACCACTGTGCTCATAGTTGAAACATACAGTCTCTTTGGCCCAGGCAACAGGCCAACTGGTCCAGCGTGATCTTTTTCCATGTGTGCTGTTCCTATCTTCCATATTATTACAACAAAATTTTAATTGAAAGCCCACCGAAGTTCCTTTTGGTTTTGCATTAAAAAATGAGGTGCTATATTTTTTTTTTATCAGCTATATCTTCATCAATACCTGCTAAAAAAAAAAAAAACCCTCTGATTCTCCAAGAGAGGATCACAACTAAAATGAGACAAAGATTATTCTAAATTGTGGCACAAACCCCAAAAGAAAACATGCCTTTCAAATAAGTGCAGCAGCTTTTAATTTCTGAATTGTGCAGTCAAGCATACACATTCTTGTCTGATGAAGAAGAATGTAATTACCTAGGGGCATGTCAAAAATAACTGTTGCTTTTCCCTTCCTATCCATTCTTGGGAGAGGAGAGTTTGGTGAGCCAATCAAGAAATTAAAACTGACATTTCACAATCTGATCGTCATGTTGCTATTTATTTTTTGTTTGCCTATTTAGAGTGAGTACAGCTATCAGGCAAATACACCAAGAATCTGACACAGCCTTCAGCAGTATCTGAACTAATCCTTCAGAAAATTAATCCCCTAAAAAATAAACCAGGAAATCTCAGGAGGCCATTGTGCTGTCCTACATCTTCTATAATTAACAGAATGTTTTTGGGTCCAGTATAAACAGTTTCAGCCACCTACCTTTCATTTTAAGAAATCTTATATTCACCAGTTAAAGAAAATTTCAAGTTCACTTGGTCTGAAATAGCAGACTGGTTAAGGGAAAGCAGCAGTTTTTTTTTTGTTTGTTTTCATTTTGTCTTTCTTAACTTTCACCCATTATCAGCAGAATTATTTGGCAATTGTTCTTACTGCAGAACAAGATGTTCATACAGTTCTTTTGTTTAAATACAATGATTGCAATTCATTAGCATTTCTTTAACTGACCCGGCATAGCACACAGTAACAAGATAGTTTTGGAGGTTTTGAATATTAATCCCCAAAGTATATTGTATGATGTCACCTTTGCTGTACAGTAGCTTTGTTTATACAGACACTCAAATTCAGTAGTCAGCTCCAGAAGTCTTGACTCCTCCCGTTTCAGATTTAAATAAATGACTTCAAGTTACGCTATTGTAACAGCTTAAAAATTAAGTTGTGATTTAATTTCTACAAAAGTTCATTTTGAGAACAAATCTGTGTAAGCAAAACAGTTTTGTCCTACAAATCCATGATCTATTAGGAAGAAAGTGTTTGCACAACTACATGTTAATCCTTGACACTAAGCCTTAGCATACATGTATTAATACTTCTATTATAAAGACTACCTATCAAGACAACAAGGGTCTGGGGTAAAGACTTCTGTTTTTCTGTGACAAATCGTATCTTACACAGGCATAATGACAGATTTTCCAAGAATTATAAAGAACTTTCCCTGTATCTGAAATACATCCTTATTAGCAGTCATACTGGGGTATATTCTAGAAAGGACAGTTTCCTGGGTTTTACTCTAATGTACTACTACCCAACCCCACCCCCCACCCTGAAATATCCAAAACCAAAAACGGAGTATCGAGAAAATTCTTCTCTGGTTTCATATTGGTAAAGCTTCATAGAATCACTGATTATTTCAAGTGGGAAGGGGCCCATAAGGGTCATTGAGTCCAGGTCCCTGGAGAGTTCAAGTAGAAAGTCAGTTTCTTTTCAAAGTTTACTTCATTTTGAAGCAATACTAACACATTAATGACAAATAACACTTTTTAATAGGATGTGTAATGCCTTAACTTGCTTTAAACAGTTATCTTGCATTAGATGATGGTCAGCTGCAAGTTTTCTGGAAAGAATAATGCTTTTCTTGGATGACATAACTGTACTCACACCTACATATATTTACTACCATTTAGTGATGCCATTAGCACTCTGGTCATGGCAATGTGGAATTTATCACTAATTAATTTACCTTGAAAAGGACTTGTTTCAATTAGTATTGAATCTATAGTTAATGGCATAACACTTATATTCTTGCTCTTAAGTGAAAGAGATTTGCATTCCTCCTAGTCCTCAGTTCTTTAAAAAAATAAAAAAAATTGAGCACCAAATCTTAGAAATGTTTAGGATATTTACCGTATCATTAATCAGCTGAATAGTTCATGTAACGAAAAATCTCTATAACCTACTTATTGCAGGTACTCACAATTTTTTTCAAAACAAAGGGATAATAAAAAAATAAAACCAAGCATAGATTATCTGTCATGAGATAGTTCATTGTAAATATCTCATTAACTTTGGTCAGATTAACGCAAATCAGTAATGTCCTCCAACATAAGACAATATAACAAACTTATAATGCCAACATTCTTCATAATATAGCTATTAATTAAAATGCAAATACTAACCACTGTCATTAAAATTTACAGACTTTGCCCACAATAAGTAGGGAATTTTATCCTGATAGCGTGAAATCCATGGCCACTAGTACAAGACCATAGAGAACCAGCCAGCCATTTCTCTCCCATGACTGAAACATTATGATGATGTTCTAATTCAGTGTAAAAATATTTAGAGGTATATCTTACCTTGCAAAAATTAGATGTGTGCTTTGGTGTGTACTAGTAGAAGTGGAAAAGTACTTTGCCTCACTGTTTTGCAAAACCACAAGTCATACAAGATTTACATCATCTTCCTTCTGACACAAACTCAACATTCGCATATAACTCAACAGTTAATATTTGCTTTGCATTTCAAAAATCTGATTCACTGAGGTGGTTTCTAAACACAGTAAATAATTTAAGAAACTGCAAAGTCTGCATGTGGAAAGGTTCACATGAACCTTCAAAATTCTTTTGTTGCATTATTTAGTATAGTTATAAATGTCAGGTTACTGTTCATAGAGGTATATCTGTTTAGAATGGCATTTCCAGAATAATGTTTGCAAAAGTTCACACGAGTATTCCTCTCAGCACTGTTGGGAAAGATTTTTATTATTTTTTTAAAATTTCTTCAATGTGGCAGGTCCCTTTAAGGGAGATGCTTCATCTATGTTCTGTTTTCATCTCTATGTGTCCTGTGGCAGGTCAAAATTGTTCCAGAACTGTGTAATTGTTATTGCTATTGTCTGACTTAGTTGTGCACAGAAGCTCTGATCAAGTAACAGGATTCTCCACTGAGCTTTATGCTGTACAGTTATGACTTAAAAAACAAGCAAAAACCCCACAAACCTCTACTCTAAGGAATTTCCACTCAAACTATAAGAAAAGAAAATGAAGACAGATATTGAAATATAAGAAAACAAAGGAAGAAAAGGACGCCCATGGGAAGATTCCATTTTAATTAAAAGCACTGAGCGTATGGAGTACAGTAAGTCAGAAGAATCCCTCAGGGCATTAGGTTCAAAGTACCTGTCTTCTGTTTTCACTCTCAATTCTTTTTTCAGAGATTCGAATGATTACTGCATGTCTGACTTACGCCTACTATTTATGATCACGTAAGCAAACCTGATTCGTCTCAAACACCATTACTTTGAAGTTTAGGTTAAGAAGTGGTAGACCAGCAGGAGCTAAAGAATTAAAAAAACCTACTGGCTCTTTAGACATACTCTACATATTGTTCAAAAACATTTAAATTTTTTTGACACACATTTTTTGTTCAAGTGCAGTTCTTCAGAGCACAGTAAAAGATGCTTTTATTTGCAACTGATCAGATCAAATTAAGGTGAAAAAAAAAAATTCACTTCCAAGCTGATATCATACCAGCCAAGCTCATACCTAGAAGGAGTTCAGTAAGGACCAAGGCATTAAAAATAAGCAGCTATAATATATCACTGACTCCTTTCTCATGTTCTTCAGCACCAAAACTCAAGTGTTTAGTGATACAACACAGCACGAAATAACGAGAGGCAGGGTACATGTTGCATGCAAAGTTTCATGCAAATCTTTGCAATGTTTCATATAGAACTTTGCCAAGTTTACTCTGTTTGCCCAACGAATATTCCTAGAAGATAAAGTAATTTGGTACACAGAAGTGAGAACAAGAAACATCTCACTGAAGAACAAATCTGCTACTTGTGTGACATAGCCAAACATCTATATACAAAAATATGACAAATCCACTCCAAGAAGCACCAAAGCAGTACCCTAAAGCTTTTCTTGTTGAAACACGACTACTATTCATGGTTCCCGCAGACCCTTCAGCCTTGCTCTCACTGTGACTATTGTGCTCTACCAGAGTTTTGCTCTGCTTTCCTCAGACAAGACAGACAACATGAATGTTGTCTATGAATCCAGTGATTTCAGAGAGATTAACCAGTTATCCAACACCGGCAACATTGCAAGTTTTTATAGTCCTTTAACACAGCTTCCTTTTCTTCAAGTGTTCTTTTGCTATACAAACATGCGTAGCTGTTTCATGTAAATAAGAGGGAAAATTGACCTACTGTAAAATCTTTCTCTGAACGTATCTTACTGTGCCATCAAAACAGAAAAGCTGTCTTTGTTGAGTTGTTCTCACTAACAAACACCATCTATTTCAGAGTGCCCCAAAAGCTGCTGTTTGGTTTTTCAATTCCTTTTGCTGAACCAATCTACCTATTAAACAAGAAAAAGTCAACTGCCCCTAAAAGTTACTGAAGTCCATGAGAGCATTTTAAATCTACATAGTTTAGACTTTTTCATTCAACTTCCGTTTTTTAAGAGGACACACTCATTTACATTTTGAACCTAAGTCTTTCTTATTAAAAGATTAATTTTCACCCTCAAGATGAATACAGATTCTTCTATCACTGTTGACTGCTGCAAGAAAAACAGCAAGTTGCCGCAAAACTCATTAATAGATTAAAAGTCCTGGCAGCAGAAGACCAGAGTACCTGTAACAGAAATTGATCTTTACTACACTTTCCTAGCTTCATATTTCTATGCTTAAGCTACTCTCTACTAAAACTGGAGAATGAGAGAGACCTAGTCTCAACAGAGCACTACAAGGCTTCAGAAATTGAAAATTCTGTTGAATTGAACATTTTAAACTGCTTTCTTTTTTGTTCATAGAAAACTACCTTTGAGTTTTTTCCCCCTCTACTCCCGGGTTTCATTACTCCTAGTGCTTTGGATTCTAGAGGGGAAAGAGAGAAATCTTTGTGTCCTCATTTCTACCACCCTCTTTAATTTCATCTGTGACTTTAATTATATTTCTTCTCATAAGCTTGTACTGCCTTTATTTTATTTTTAAAGAGATAAGTGCTTGCAGCTAGGCTCCCTAAAAAACTCTTTCAGCTCTATTTTTAATGCACACAGTAAAGTCAGAAGCATACATTAAAAAATACAAAGAGTAGCTGATTATTAATTCCAGCTAAACTATTACTGGAGAGAATCACTGATCAGAATTATACTAATTAATTTTACATAATCAGTGATTTTCTACAAGAGCAGCTTTATGAGCACTTACATTCTGTCAGGCTTTGCTTAATGTTAAATCTTCACCTTTTGTGCTTGCACACTTTACAGCATTGTTGAAACTTGTCGACAAAAGTAACATTTAAACTTTTAGTATATGCTTGAGCTAAAAATGGAATTACTTCCTTTTGATAATTAATTACTGCTTTGGAATCGCTAAGTAGGAGAAATGTTTATTAATCTATGTACAAAGTTCTCTTTAAGGGTAATCATTTTATCGCTTTGCAGCACGATTCCAAAACACAATTCAGCACTTGACAGCTTTTGTTAAGCTTGTTTTTGATAATTGGATACAGAAATCGCTTGTGGCCATTTGGATGGAACTATTCTAGTTTCACGGAGCTTTTGAAAGTGATCAGGCTTAAACACATCACTCATTCTGCTGAGCCAGCTTGACAGTTTTGATAGCCCATTACTGTAGCTTATATTTCATATCTGGAAGATTTCAGTAGACATCTCAGAATTAGGCTACCTTGGAATCTTAAGTTCCAGTGGGCTCTGACTTTGATCTCAGGTCATCATTACTTAATGCAAATAACCCGTGGCGAGTCCTTTCGTATTAGCATTAACCGGGAACTGTTGCAGTGCTACTTTCTCACATTCTTCTTTATTTATAAGTGTGTCGGACAGCTCAAGAGGCACCTCTGTGAATCACTGAGAACTATTTCTCAATTCTTCAATTAATAATTAAATCAAACAATAATTAATGGGTATGATATTTGTTTGATTAAAAGCAAGTCAGCGATAGCCTTGTGGAAAATAAAGTTGTGTGCATTTTATTACAGAGAAAGTGAAAGAGAAATGCATATTGTAAATTCTCTCTGTTCTTTTCTCCTTTGAAATGGTAATAGCAATGCAACAGGGAGAAAAGCTAGATCAGGACTGAGCAAATAGGGGGAATGTTATTTTTTAATATTCGATGATGATGTACAAACCAAGATTTGAGTTGGTATTATTCGTGCCCTTCTGTTTAACATCTTAAAAATTCATAGGGCCAGTAGTGGCAGTAGTCAAATGGTAACATTGCATTTCAATCAAATCTGACCACAAAAGGAAAACATGCATTTTTAACTTTCTGAGGAACAATTCAGAAATGAAAGCGATAGTGTAATATGATTTTACAAGCAGCAGAAACTCTTCCATTCCCCTAACCAGACATTTGAGTAGCCTGGCTTTACAAACCTTTTCTATCACCAGCAGCACTGACTTGCTAAACCAAAGAGCATCAATTATCCTTTCCCACAGACGAATGCAAACAACGCAAGGAAATGTGAACAGTTTCGTATATGTTAAAGATAAAATATGTTTTTTGCACTGTAAGTAGAACTAAAAACAATCCCATGCAAGAATCCACACAAATACTCCACTGCATTTAGCAGAAGCACTTTCACTTTCTACTAGATACATAACACACAACATTCTGAACTCACATCTTGTTCCATCATAGGGTAGACGGAAATTATTGTCCAATATAGAGGAATGCTAATTTAAACAATATTTAAATCAGCTAACAATCTTGCCTCTAGTTTTAAACTAAATTACTTTGATTTAGACTGTTCATTGGAAATACTAGATAATACATGAGGAAAAAAAGCAAAGAAGGGGACTTCTCTATTCTCTTTTGTATTTTCTTTGCAAAAGGGCCTGGATTGGTTTATTCATAAAGGCTGGTGGCAAACACAGACAGAGTATTCAATACATGTAGTCTGTGCAACTGGTTCTCAGCCAAGTTGGTTAGAACTGAAATGTGTTCACAAACTATTAAAATGTTTCTGAACAATCTGCAAAGAAATAAAAAAACAACAACCCCCCCCCCCATATTCCATACATTAACATAAGATACTAAATAAAATCTCTGTCAAATATGGTAGGAAAGGTTATTGTTAGGCACACCGGAATGGTGGTCTGCTGCTTTCCTTGTCACTTTTTTTATTATGGGGTTTGTTGGGGGGTGGGAGAGGGTGTTGGTTTGTTTTGTTTGTTTGTTTTAATTCTTTATCTACCCCTGACCTCCTTACCCATATTAAGATTAAATTTAGACAGGCAATAAACTAAGCCACACACTCAGCTTGTGAAACAGACACTTTTGTAATCCTTTTTTCTATCTTAAGCATAACAGTGTAAACCTTATTTGAGAGAGATTCATAGAAGGATTATAAAAAAGACACGTGCCATCTTCTTCCCATCTCACTTGGAACAAATGAACGCTACAGAAGAAGTTTTTAATCAGAAGGCACTTCCACTTTCTTCTTCTGCAAATTTTCTTCTACCAAGAGAAACACAGGTTGACTAACGTATCTTAAAAATGCTGCAAAGTCATGCCTGAAAAATCATTCACTTAATATAAATAAATACATTGCCCAGGGTTGATGAGGATAATGTGTTATTGAATTATGTTCTTCCACAAATATTAATGCCACTGTTCTCATCACAGGATTCTACAGGTAATGCTTCCAGTAGCAAATCCTTTTTCTCTTCACCAGCAAATTACAGAAATGCCCTTACATGGTTTTTCTTCTTCATGGTAAACATAATGATCCTCAGTGGTCAATGAGCATTAGGGAATAGAGCTTTGCCATCATGATAAGACAGCCATCTATATTTGTCATTTATATATGGAGATAAATACAGCTCAGGGTAGTCTGACTTTGTTTCATCTGTAGAAGCTTGTCACAGAGCCAAGAGCAGGCCTTTCTTAGCCTTGCATTTGAATTGCAACTAAATTAGTGACCAGTATTGTAGCATTTACACATCTTCAAGTTTGACCGTATCAGGTTAAGATATTATTATACAGCAACCACTTAGAGGATGCATAGGTAATATGGCTGTATGATTAGGGATCTCACATTTTGCTATGAGACACCTAAACAATAGGGCAAACCAGAGGGACCTGCAGCAAACAAATTCAGTCTACCATGAAAGAAATCTTGGCAGTATCTACTGGACTGTTAATTAAAATGAAGAGAAAATTAAATTACTGTCCCTAAACAGTTAAACAGTATCCATACCAAAAGCAGACTAGGAAAGCGTTTGTCAGCATGCTTAGCACATTCCTAGTGCAGATCACAACAATGATTTTATTTTCCCCAGAAAAAAAGTAGTTCAAAGGAGAGGTGACAAGGTATTTTCAGCTATGAGGGCCTAGGGTTTGTGTGAGTTTGAGAGAGTGTGAGCATGTGTTTATGTGACTTATTTTTAAATTTGGGTTTCAATTCTTAAGATTCAGTAGACAGTCTCTTGGGTGTCAGTATTTTGTCCCTATTGTAATTTGTCTGCAGCATGTAACTGAAAGATGCAAATAAACAAAGATGTTACCAATATTCACAACAAAACCTAAGGTCTTTTTCTTTGTGAAACATAAACCTCATTTTTTTTTAGTAAATGCATAATTATACTGGGCAGGGACATTCAGATAAGCAGACTTTGATGTGCCTAAAGTTTCTAATGTTGAATTTTGCAGTAGTTGATTACTAGCATTTAAACTGGAACTCTCGAAATCACAGAGTGAAGTTGGCAGACACATCGTGAGATCACGTGGTCCAACCTGCTCAGGCAGAGTCACCTAGACCAGGTTGCTCAGGGCCAAAACTGGTTGAGTTTTCAGTATCTCCAAGGGTGGAGACTCCGTAGACTCTCTGGACAGCTTGTTGCAGTGCTTGACCACAGAGTGGCAGGAGCCGGGGCGGGAGGGGGCAAGAAGGAAAAAAAGAAAAAGTACTTTTGTAATTTAACTGTAATCTCCTGTTCTTCATTTTGTGCCTATTGCCTCTTGCCATGTCACTACATATAGAGACAAGTTTGGCTCAGTCGTCTTTACTCCTGCTGATCTAGTATTTATACACATCAATAAGATCCCTCCAAGTTTTCTCTTCCCCAGGCTAAGCAGTCCCAGCTCTCAGCCTTTCCTCATAAATCTGATGCTGCAGTCCCTTCAACATCTTCATTGCCCTTCACCAGACTCACTCCAGTATGCCCATGTTTCTTTTGTAGAGCTCAGCACTGGTGCCAGCACTCTAGGTGTATCTCACCAGTGTTTTGTAGAGGAGAAGGATTGCCTTCCTCAACCTGCTGGTACTACTCTTTCTGATACAGCCCAGAAGGCTGTAAAGCCCTCTTTGTTGCACAGGTACATTGCTGGTTCATGTTCACCTTTGTGCCCACCAGGAACACCAGGGTCTTTTCTTCAAAGCTGCTTTCCAGATGGGTTGTCTGTGCAGGAGGCTATTCCTCCTTAGCTGCAGGACTCTACGTTTTCCTTAGCTGAACCTCACAAGGTTTCTGCCACGCTATTTCTCCAGCTTGCTGAAGTGCCTGCATTGAATTTCACATGATCTGTGCTTTGGCAGACCTTCCTCATATTGCCTCCAGTCATTTCACCAGCACTTTTATTAATAAGTAACAGCATACATCATGGTACACATGGTGAAGGTTTCCTTATGTCAATTTTGCCAGTACTGAACTACTGTCTACTATTTAAAGTACCAAAAAAACACTCTGTACTGTGAAAACTTTCTGCACCTTATCTGTGGGTCACCAAACTGTTCACCATCTTTTCAAGATCCTTAACAAAACACAAAACTGTACAAAGAGTGGGATGTCCTAATCCTCCTTCTCAAGGAATGTTTCTGTAGAACTGTGAAGTCTTTTCCGTGTTTATCTTCCAAGTTTTCACTTATTGTTCTCTATTGATGATTAAGTTTGCCAGCCTGGTTGACAACTTTGGTATAAATAAATGGAATATTTTCAATTTCTCTCACCCTTGCACAAAGAGTTATTCTTACAGTTATTCTTACTGAAACCCTGTTAAATAACAACAGGCATCTGTCTCAACACATGCAGAACACATCTAACAAACCACTGCTTTTTCAGACTGATTAGATATTTTAGAGCTGTTGAGTAATCATAGAAGAACAGCATCCGTTAGGAATAATGATTTTGAAAGGAAGTTTGAAAATACAAATCAGACTAAAAAGTTATACTGGCATTTACTGAAATCACAAAAGTGAATTTTCTTCCAACATAGACCGTAGATATAGGCAGCATGCCATAGTTTAAAGATAGTATCGTTTGACAGAGTCAAAGGACAGACTAATGTCAGTCAAACCCATGTATTTGAAAAGTGTAAACCCTTTAAGAACAGCAGATCAGGAATACCGACGTATAAAATTATTGTACTCAACCAAGAATTTATTTTTTTTTACCCCATGATAAAATTCTTACAGTGAGTTTAAATGGAATTTAAAGAGAATGGTATACACAAGAAAGCACTGTAGTTTCTGGTTCCTGTAAGATTTATCACCACAGCAGATGAACACTGTAGGAGGGCTTTATGCAGTCATAGCATTTCTCTTGATAAAATCCTAAGATACTAGGCCTAAGTTTAGAACATAAGGCACACAAAGCATTTTAAGAAGTCCTAGAAGTGCTCTGCCTACTTCACCTTTTTACCTTTAGAACCCATTTTTTTTTTTAAATAAAACCCACACAGAAATGGGACATTAATGTTAAAAAAAACTCTCCACAGTACATACATATCCAAATGGATCAGTATCATCAGAAAGACTATCCAATGAGCAAATCTTTCCTGACTTCATGTCACAGGACTGGACCCTTTCCTGTCACTAAGTTAGCTCAAGTGGTTAGCTTTGCCCTTAACTGTTATGTCTCGGCTACATACTTCCTGGGTTCGTCATCAACTCTGTCCTTCCAACAAGCTACCAGTGAATTTCTCAGCAAATACTTCTTAGAAACTGAACCTGATCGCTCCAATTCATCACTACATCCAACCAAACTCAAAAGTAGTAGGGAACGGTGGCCACAGGGTGCTGGTTACAGTTCCATTATTCATAGCTGATAGATACAAATCAGACAAATATTATGACTACTGTAAAAGACAACAGTGGAAAACCAAATGTGATACAGCTCTGCTCAGCCACATTCTCTTGCTTCCTTGCTCTTTTAGGCACACAAAATACTTACAAACCATGTCAGACTCCCAAGTCATAATATTGAAAAAGCAATTCATTCTTGTTTTCTGAAAGTGGATTTTCCAAGTGTTTATGTCACCAAACTCTTTTCATAAATATGAAAGTTTATCCCTTTATTAAAGGAAAAGATATTCTTAAGTAAGAAAGGAAAATAAAATTTTTAAAAAAAAAACCAAAAACCATCACACACACCAACTAGCCGAAGCTTTCACAAAAAGTGGTAAGAAAACTCATAAAAACCCAAGATTAAATGGAAGAGTTGGCAAAACTGTCAGCTAGCTTCTCTTTCGTGTCTGGGATATTATTTTCCCAGGAATTGCGCCAGCACAGATTTGCTGTGCACCTTATGGCTAGATGCACAAACTGGCAGCAGGCATAGCAGTCCTGAGGGAGAGCTTTCCATCAGTCATGGCAGCTTCAGAGGTCTGAGCATTGGAGAGTAGAGAGCTGAGATTCTGGTGATGCAGGACACTGACCTACTCCATGGTCAAGTTAATGAGAAGTGACTTACAAAAAGTACTTTTTATTATTATTATTTTAACAGGAGCTTTGGCTGGGAGATCAGACTGGCAAGGAAGGTTGTTTTCTTGTCCAAAATACTTTTTTCAAACTGTTGTTGAAGTGTTTGTTGATGTAAAGCTACTCCATATTTAAAAGGCCATTTATTTTCAACTTTTAGTTTATATGTTTCCAAATTGCTACAGAGACGAGAATTTCTCTACTTATTAATTTACTATTAAATCTGAACAACCAATTGAAATGGCACCCATTTAGTGGCAGCCCTAATGATTTTTAGCTCGTGGACATCCCCATCACTTTGTGTTCTCCTGTGTCCTGCTCAAAGATGCTGTGGTGCCAGCCTTGCTGCTCATAAAGATGCCAGCCATACATAGTACAGGATGGAATTAAAACTCAAAGACTTTACCATAACATTCTCTTCTATCCTAAAGTAAAAAGTGCCTCTGCATCCATTTTAAATATCAATAGTGCCATCCAATACTTCAAGATCACAGAATTAGAAACAACTGCTACTGCAACAAAAGTAAAAATACCTTTTTTAAAATATTTTAACTACCTTTTTTTTCATAAATTATGAAAATCTTTGTTGAACGGTTTAGAAGAAATATATATAACAGTTAAGGAATATTTACAATAATTTCACTTGCCTATACATAATCAAAATAGAATACATAAAAAAGAAACAGAAGTTAAATGCTGAATTTTAAAATAACCTTGTCATATTTTCAGTACAATCTATTTTTAATTTTATGGCATTTATAACATAATAGATATTAGTTATCAAGTCTTATTAGCATAATAAAGAACTATAACCTGTAGCAGTCAGGCAACTAAATTACTGCCTTTACATTTAAGTATTACATTGACAAATACATTGACCTTTACATCATTTTATGCTTAAAAGTTAAAAAAAATGCATTGCTGTTGGTTATATTGTCTTTTTATATATAAAGTTTCCTCTGAAAAGTCTATCGAATGTTAAAGGATGGATATAACTGGGGGGGAGGAACCAAATTATTAATACCATGGGATAACAGACAGCAAGTCCTCCACAAGGTCAAGAGTAGATATTCCCAGTAGATACGGGAACAAACAGAGAATGTAAGTAGAAAACAACTCCTTTGCCTTTCTGGGGATACTCATCTGAGAATAGCAGCTTGGGTGGTATTATTTTTTATGCTTTACCACGCAATGACCACAGTCATAATTAATCTCTTTCGGGTTTGGATATATGTTTACTTGTTTCATTTTTTAAAAATTATATAGAATTTTCCTACAGCTCCTTTTCAGAAAGTTTCAAATGGCAACTGGAAGGCCCACCAACATTGCATGGTATCTGAGACAGGTAAAACACAGCAATGCACAAAGTTTTAGAGTCTCTAACAGGGGATTCATTGTCTAGCCCCTTCTGACATTAATGTAACTGACAGAATAGAACAGTTCAGTTGGAATGGACCTACAACAATCATCTAAGTCCAACTGCCTCACCACTTCAGGGACTGCCTCACCACTTCAGGGTCTAACAATATTATAATAACAATAACAACCATTACATTGGAGCTATAGTAACAATTACATTTATTATAAGATCTTGTAAAGCATGTTTAAGAACACTAACGATTTAATAAGTCCAGCTACAATCTTGGTAGCTCATCCTTCGGTATGGAAATTATCAGGAGGAATTTGCCATTGGAGACACTGGAAGTATTTTACTCTTTATCTTGTAGGGGAAAAATAAGTCTCATTTCTGGTTCAGTCTAGGAATTTCTCTCATCTTTGTCTCTATATATTTCAGAGGCCCACTCACAGCACAAAAGCAATGCAAAGAATCATCAGGGGCAGGCGAGAGGGTTGCATCTTTTATGCAGAAAAGAACGAGCTGGACATGACAGAAAAAAACCTCTTCCATTTCTATCCTGATTCAGTTTCAACATCCCTGTGGCAGTAACATCTACAGTCACAAATAGAGGGACAAATCTGATGAAGTTCCTTTTAATATGAGTTTTCAACCAGCCCTTTTCTTTGGCTTGCAAGCAGTATGCTAACCTGGGTGTTTGCTGACTGATCTGTTAGGATGATGTTAAACTCACTGCGCATTTTTCACTGACTGTCTACAATGTGGCATATTGATTTTGCCTTTCCCTGGTTCACTTCTAAAACCTACACAGTCAAAACTGTTACTTATTTGAAGCTTTCTGCTTCTCCAGCCCTGTTGTGACAGATATCTGTGTTCTGACACCATCTGCTATCTTCATATTCCATCACTGAACCACAGGCTAGCACTTCTGCTGTGACAGCTTTTGAGGTGTAAAATACACTTCTCTTGACATCTGCCTCAGCTCATCCATCCTCCAATAAAAAAGGCCTGAAAATGTTCTTGAGAGTTACTTTACATTTTAATTTCTCTATAGGATCCTTCTTTACTAGGAGGATGCCAACTTTCTGTGGTTTATTGTCTTTCTATTTTGAAGTGAGTTCATTTTTTTTTTTTATACAAGCTCATAGTGCAGTAGGCATGCAGAGAACACCTGATACACCAAATTAATGCTGCTTATTCTTGTCTGCTGTCTGTGAAAGCACATAGAAAACTGCACATGTCCCTTATAGGTGTAAGAGGGCTAGATATTCGAACTTTTTGACTGCAATGACACACTCTAGTTAAAGAAACCATCTGCTCTCCTAAAATGAAAAGGAAAATACAAAGCAAGCTGATTAGATGAGTTATGGTCTACTGGACTAGGAAATGGAAGCTAATCCCATCTGACACTCCATCTCTGCACATAGCCAGTCCACCTTATATCTTTACCTTTAAAGTTTTGATGACATTTACTTGATTTTCTCACAAAAGCATCACAAGTCAGTTAGTGCTGTAAAAGAACTTTGAGAATTCAGGATCTAAGGAAGATCTCATTTTCCAGCCTTTATCAACCGTGATGCAAAAAAAAAAAAAAATATATTCTAGAGCACAAAGGGTTTTAAAATTATTACTTTACTGAATAATCAGGTACACCCCTAATGACAGGAAAAGGAAGGGTGGTATCTCTTTCCTTTGAGACTGTATCTGACCTTATTTGACCATCTGAAAGTCAACATAACCAAGCAATGTGGACCATATTAAAATTAGGTGGCAGAAGTCATGAATAATAACAACATGGAGGAAAACTTATGAAGGACAAAAAAAAAATCTCAGTTGCTGGAAGTGCAGTAAAATAGAATCTGAGAAAAGTTTCTAGCAAAATTACAAACAAGAAGCATGGCTAGGAACTGGTAGACTTCCATTTCACTAATTGCATAAAGAGAAACAGTACCACTGAATGAAAGAGAAACTATTGAATGGAGGAGTGATATTACTTCACAATTTAAGTAACGCAACACAACAGAGGTGCATTTTCGGAAGTTCAATGTAAAAAAACATGATAATTGCATTTTTCACCATTCCATCTCATTTCCCTCCATCTTAGAGTACTGAAAGCCAACCACCAGGTGCTGTTACAATCCCTCGGCTAGCCTGGACCTGCATGGGTTCAGGACCAAGTTAGTAGTTAGTATAACAGACTCTCAGTGACAGTAGGATGAAAGAGAACTGGGTTTAGAGTCAGCATAAAAACTTTTTATCCCATCTCTATCATTTTGTACATGCTGTGCTTTCAGAAACTTACTTCCATTAACACTACTTCCTCTATATTAATAGAAGCAACACACTACGCATTATATACCTTAATCAGGACATTTCCCTGCTAGCAGTAATAATTTAATGAGTATCCAAAGCATCAAGTATGTAACATGTCTAGCTCTGGGCTCAAAGCTAAGCACAAACAGGAAGGATTCTTCACACAGCTCAATACAAGACTGCCTTTCAAACTCTTGCCTTGATTTGACTAACTGCCCTCCTTGAACATAAGTTTAGCAGTATGTCAAAATACTTCACAGATGGTACTATAAAAAAGTTCAGTCATTGGGCCTCTCCAGGAATAAAATATTGCAAGCTTTACCACGCTCATGAAAAAACCTATTTTCATAACAAATTAAAAACTCTAATTTTCATTTGCTCTAAGTTTTAACCCTACATTAAATTTAGCCCAGAATTTTATTTGCACTGCTAGCATGCCTGAAACCATTTGGAATAACGCCGTTTAAATTTATTTTTATTAAAGGCTAGAGAAAAAACACAGAGCATTCACATTTCATTAGAGAGATCTATAAAAGTGTGCTTTCACTACCGTCCTACTGACAGATGTTCTTCCCGGAACATCACCTGGAATCAAAGCCATCCAGTTTGTGCAGGGATTACTGTACTGATATGTGTGACAGTTTGGTGAACCACAGGGGGATGTTAAACCTGGGAAGATGTAATGTACATACCATCTAACTTCTGAAGCTACATTCAGCTCCCCTTCAACAGCACCAGGCTTTGCACAGCTCCACTTTGTGCACACCTCATGGAAAGATCAGCGTTGCTATAGAGAAGTATTGATGCACCCATCTTATGCCAGGGAGAACAGTACAGAAACACTGGACCTGGCAGATACCTGCAACAGGGCTGGGTGTTCCACAAAACCTCTGCAGAGCAGATCAGTGCTTAGCTGGGGTCCAGAAGCATGGCTGGTAGCCTACAAGTTACCCTGCACACAAACAGGACATCATTTCTCAGAGCAAGGAGAGCACAGTCAGAATCACGCTGCATCCAATGCACAGACTGAATAGAAAGGAACTAGAACCAGATCCTGGTCAGAGGTACTCTGGGATGAAAAGAGCTGGGCAGGGAGGGTGGTCAAGCAATAACATGTGGAAAACCACGAGCAAACACGCTCCCTTGCTTTCTCCTTTTGTAAAACTCAGTAACCACCTTTAATCCTTTTCCCTCAGTACATTGTTTTTCTCCAGGAAAGTCCTTGCAAATATAAAGAGTTCTGTCCACTTGGGCTTAAAGAAAAGATTACAGCTCCTTAAACATCAGAGCAGAATAACCATCTGTCAGCTAAGGTACCTCAAAGCCACTCATGAATTGCAGTCTTGAAGAACCTGGGAAACACAATGGGTTCCTCATTCCCAGCTCTAAGCCCAACACAAATGTCATGCTTGGCAAGATAATGCCTTCACATCCTTAAGATGATAAATCACTTTTGCTTTACAGGGTGTCCTTCACACTTAAGGATCCCAGACTCTATATTGCTGTAACACATTTGCAGTCTCTGGCAATAGAGCAGTGTATTTGTAACCTTAAAACAGACAGCATTTTAGTGACATTTAGTGTCACCAAAATGAAAAATAATTGCTCACCACTGGCCATAAATTAAGCATGTTTATTTTGCCAAGGGCAATATTTACTAGAAATTGTAAATAGCAAGCAAGTCAGAAATCACGTAAATCATGATCCTAGCTAATTAAATCCTGCATCTAATGGACTAAAATTTATTGACAGCTCACTAAAATGAATTAAGAAATGCAGTAACTGCATTGGTTGAAAGTAATAAAGTGTTGTTGGTTTTTGTGGTGTTTTTTTTTTTTGTTGTTTTGTTTTGGGATGGTTTTTTTTGCAAGCACTTAGAAGGTTATTATAAAATTGCTCTGGGCCACACTGTGAACATACAACAGCCAATTACTGTTCTTCAATCAGAGAAGACATTCCTATTTCTTGGAAAATAAAAATTGAAAAAAATTGCCAAAGTTTTTTTTTTCTGCTTAAAAAATTGGATGTTTACTAAATATTGATATCTGGGAAGGCAATAGAGAGATGTTAGTGAAATACACCTGTCAATTTACTATTTACTTTTTTCAGTCATCTCAGTATTCCGATTCTGTAATTTGGAATGAATTAACGTAAACATCTTTGATATTAAACTAAACTAGTTGTCTTCACAGTAGGAGAACACATTTCTTCAGACCTGTGCTGAGATTTGCCACATGGTTAGCAGATAATATTTTATTTTTACTTGCAAGATACACTAGTTTCTGACCAACCCATCCATTGACAGTTTTAAGTATTATGCCTAGGCATAGAAATCACAGAAAATGGGTAATCTGGCAACAAAAAGAACATAAAGGAGAAACCTGAAGGTAGAGGCACTTTGATGAAATTAAAAGAAGCTCCACTGCTTTGTGGTATAGGATAACAAAATGGGCAGGGAATTAAATAACAAATTAAAAAAGAGAAGAAGAGGGTTAAAGGAAGAAAAATGTGCAGCTGACTGAGAGCAAAATTTTATTGACAGTTGCACTGGGACAAAAAAAAAAAATAAAATGGTATTTTATGGCACTCACAAAAGGCCATTACTAAAACAGCAAGGATGCAGGATGCTAAATGCAGGAACTCAGGAGCTGGAAATAACCAGATGTATAATAACGGAGAGTGTAGGAACGGAAGAAAGTTGTGGAAATTCCCAAGAAAACAAGAAGGCATTTCTGAGGTTAACAACAGATGAAGAAAAGGAGAAATGTCACTAGGATTGGTGCTAATTAGTAGGTTTGAGGATTTCTATAGGTCTTTCAGAGAGAGCCTCCACCTCAACTGCAAAAGACCAAACAGATCAGCAACTAATTATCTGAACACACTTATATTAACAGTGACGATCAGCACAAAAATTGTATATATTTGCCTTTAAGGAAGCTATACAATTGAATAACAAATCTGTCCTTCATTCCCACATACTTCCTGCACAGTAGGACAGTAAATTCTCTGAGAATATTTTCTACTGTGTGTGACTGCAAATGCCGAGCATGACTGACTCCTCCTCTCAGCTGTGCTTTTTATTTTAGCACACTTGCCTCCATTTGATATGATTTTTAGATCACATTTAAATTAGTTGGTAGTTTTCTGTAAAAGCAGTCAAACACTTCAATTCATTGACAACATTTATCTTCGTTAGGCCAAACTGAAAGTGCAAGTCTAGCACATTGCTTTCAAGAGTGTACAATACCACACATCTTTCTGGTCTGCCTACTAAAAGTTGAGCTCCACAATATTTTTTTATATATATTTTAGAATAGAATCATAGAATCAGTCAGGTTGGAAGAGACCCTTGGGATCATCGAGTCCAATCATCAGCCCTACTCTACA
Organism: Nycticryphes semicollaris; assembly: GCA_013400055.1. Taxonomy (NCBI): domain Eukaryota; kingdom Metazoa; phylum Chordata; class Aves; order Charadriiformes; family Rostratulidae; genus Nycticryphes; species Nycticryphes semicollaris. The sequence goes on along the minus strand of VXBJ01004560.1, from coordinate 162,339 downwards.
AATTCCTCCCCTACACCAAGTCTCCCAACACCACGTCTAAATGACTCTATAACACATTCAGGGATGGGGACCCAACAACCTCCCTGGGCAGCCTACTCCAGTGTCTGACCACCCTCTCTGTGAAATTTTTTTTCCTAATTTTCAGCCTAAACCTACCCTGTTGCAGCTTGAAATTTATTATACTTACATGCACTCATAGCTGCTTTACTAAAATTAACTATTTAATGAACATTTAAATTTAAGATGCGATAACAGCTTAAATTAGTACGTCTTAAGCCCTGAAATCAGAAACACTTCATGTCACTCTAAAGCTCTTCCCCAAGAACACTTTTTGGGTAACAAATTTTCTGCTCAACTATAGCCCCTACATGGATAAATACCACACATCAAACAGAATCACCCTGCAGCAACACAAGGCATTTGGTAAGCCACAAGCAGAGGAGAGCAGGACTAAGCTCAGGTGGTGAAGGGCTATGAAGCCTGATAGACATTCCTTCATGCAGGTGCTAATAGCAACGGCAGACAAACAAACTCAAAATGGTTAGAAAAGAGTATAAAAATGCTTTATTATTTGTACACTGGAAATACCCATATGCACCACCACAAGACATGAGCAAGAACCAGAGAATACAGGCATACATACACACACATTATATAAATATAACGATTTACGAATAGAAAAATCTTGACTTCCAAATCCTGGAGCCCAGTAGAATTGCACAGCTCTGGGCCTTTTTCAATTTCCCCAGCATCTCAGAAAGACAGAGTCATAAGTTCAAGAGGGAACAGGTTGAAATTAGAGAACATTTTTTACTTGCCCATACCACAGTTCGCAGATATAAGCCACACATGGCCCAACAGATCGGCTTAAAATTCTACATCATTCAAAGTCCTCAGCCCAGAGAGGGCTTTTCTTGGAGAGAAACCAGTAGAGAGAAATAAGATTAACTTACCAAATTCTTAGAACAAATACATTTCCTTTAACCCATTTAACTCAAGAAAAGACTTGGCACTTTGTAAAACCCTTAGGCAAGACCTTGTATTTTCTTCTTTCAAAATTTAAAATAGAGTATTCTTCTCCTATTAGTTATTATTATGAATGTATCCTGCCTTACCAGGATAACCAGTGTGAACAATAAACACTCTTAAACTAAGCAGATGCTAACCTTGATTCTCAAAAGCATACACAAGGGTTGGACATTCTAAAGGATACTTAAGTCGTAAGATGTTAAAAACTCACTGAATTAAATGGGAGCTTGGCACCCAATTCCTCTAGATTGCTTTGAAAAGTCTATGTTGAACAATCGCTAATAAATAAAATTTTTTTTAAAAGCAATCAAGTTGTCCAGAAGCGTTTTAAAAAAAGAAAGGAATTACATTTAGGCAAGCTCATCTCAAATAATTCCACAACCCTCCATTCAGCTCTGCACACCATATAAATAAAATAACAAGATCAGACTTTTCAAATGGCTTAGCATATGGTATACCTTTCTATGACAAATCAAAGAGATCAATTTTTCTAAGCCCTTTTATCTTTGCTGCAGAGCGCAGTCCCCTGGGTTACAGAAACTTCTGTCACTGAGTTTTCCATTATTTACATATTTAGTAAGCTACAAGTTATCCTAGTTGCCACAGCTGTCAAAAAATTATTATTACTATAACTGAATTTTATATTTGCAAATGATAAAAAAACCACATTAATGCAATACTTACAGAAGATAGTTGAATTTGGTTCTTTAATTCCTGAACTTTGTCTCTGAGGGGAGGTTGTTTAAAACATTCAGAGAGCTTCACAGTAATTTCCAGTCCCCACAGAAATAAGAATTCTTACTGGAACTTTCAATTCACTTTTTATGCAAAGCCATTTGATTTTATTATCAAAATATAAAAATTAAAGATGTTAACATGATCTGATTTAAATAATAATCTGGCATATATGATTGCTTTGCTAGATTTCATTTTGGAATTATTTCATATGGAAATATGCAAAACAAATTAAAATGATGGAACACATCACTTAAAAAGATATTAGTACACATTTATAATGCCAGAAGTTTCCTTCATATTGCTGTCAAAGATGAAAAGTTGTTTAGATCCTTTCTTTAGTAAACTAAACACAGTTGGAAGTTTCCCTGAGAGACACCTGCATATTTATGCTGACTACGAAATCGTGGAAATAAACAACCTGCTCCTGCAACTGGATCCCAAAAATCACTGCACACATATCTGTGGACAACTTAAACGTGAACTTCAGGAATGCCCACCATGGACACAGGGCAACAGCAGTGAAAGAACAAGCAGAGTGTCTCAGGATTACTGGCCTACCGCAGGGACCTCATTCTCAGCTCGTCTACTATTTACATTATCCTTACACAGCTATAAAGTACCACCAGTAGATTTCAAAGGCATTTAAAACACTTTATGCAGATGTGACTACTACCCAGCAGAAAGGCCAGGAGTTGTTGAATGATGATTTAAGAATCCTAATCGTTATTCCATAGCAGTCTTAAAAGAGTTGTATAACAACTCTCAGGTTATTCAAACTTAAAACCAGTTGCTCTCCATTATCATCTGAAAACCAACACCAAAGATGCATAAGAGAAGAGCTACAGTGGAAACTTATTATCTTAACAGGTACAATGGTCACCATTTTTGTCTTAAAATTATTTGATTACATGCCTTCATCTCATATCCCTGCACTGAAAAAGGCCTTTGACTTTACGTACTTTAGTCAGGCAAGGAATGACTGTTGGACAGCAGCAGCTAAAATTGACTTTATAGATCTCTGGCATAGCATTGGACCTCAACCAACTGTACTTTCTGATCATAGAGACTTCCTAGGAAGCTTAATGCAGCCCATCAATCCATGAGTGCATGGATGGTGGGAGCACCAGGAATGCCACCAATACTACTCTAGCAAAACAATTACCAAGCAGTATCTTTTGCTATCAGCAATTTGAGATAGATTAGCAAGCAAACCTGCAAGTTTCTCAGGTAGGATGAGTTTAAGTTAAATATACCTAATTCTATTTAATAATACCTATTGTCTAGAAGATAGCTACCTGATAACAGTACACAAAGACTGAGATAATCTTTACGCCTTTGTTTAATGGATAACTACACAACTTCCATTAGTACCTGGCACTTTAATTTAGATCTCTGCTGTTCCATTTTCTTCTACCTTGCCTCTCACGCTTTTACTTGCCCTTTTAGCAGTCTTGGGACAAAGACCAAGCCTTCATCAGAAATATGCAATTAGTCTTCTGCAGTCTAATCACACAGCCCCAAGCTCAGGTTAGTTTTCACATTACTAAGTGTTGTAACAACCGCGTCGTAATGCAGTGCAGGCTATAGGCTCCAGTATAGCAGGCAGAATTTAGGAACTTGGCCAACTGATGAATGACACAATATCCCCAAGTGAAAAGATCTCCACAACAGTCCATCAGAAAAAAAAAAAAGAAAGAAAAAAAAAAACCCACAAACCAACAAAAAAAACCCCACCCCACTTTATTGCAGCAATAAACACTTTGTCCCTTGCATCTCACACAAAGAAGTTTGCAAAGAATGAAAGAATCTGAAGGACAGCAAAAGAAATAGTGTGTCTAGTACTGCACTTCACTGAAAAATCCTAAAAAACAGTCTTGTCATCATTCACTATATTGTTGGACCTACAATATTTTCTCCAGCTGCAATGTACTGCTAATGCGGTCATCTTCAAATCACCTTTTAGTACTCTCATCTGACCAATGAGAGGGAGAGAAGTATATTTTCCTGGGACTCAAACTTTGCAAGTTATATCAAATTGTTACCAGTTCTGCCCATGCAAGCACAATCATTTTCCTTACACCCCATCCAAGAAAGGTTCAGACCTCAGGTTTGAGTCTTTTTCGGATTTTGAGCTGCATAGTTCTATACTAGTTCAATAGCAGCAGATGAAGAAAGAACCCATTCAATGTCACTTATAAAATTAGGGGGGGAAAGAACCCCTTATTAAAATTTGGTTTGATTTCTCTAAAACATAATTATGAGTAGTAGCAGAAAGCAGGAATTCTCAGTTACTCCAAAGGTTGAAGATACGGTAGAAAGTGATTCACAGATTTCTGAGAAAAACTAAAATTCTTCCCACATGCCATTCTGCTCAATGACTTTGAGCAGGCATACTTTGAGATCACTGTCAGTCTGGAGGTAATACAGTGTCAGCTTTGTACAAAAACATGTTCGCCAGACCTGGCTTTCAGATTATTGTCTTTGCATTTTCGTGTGTAAAGACTATGCTGTCAAAACTACTAAGTAGAGCTTTTCAGTCCTTCTTTCCTAAAAGCAGCTCTGCTTGGAATGAGATGCCCGAGTGGTCAATACCATGAAGCGATCAGGATCTCCTTTTTTTTTTTTCCTTCCTCCTAGGAAAAGCAGCATGGCTCAGACTTTGAAAGGGCAGGAACAGCTGTTCCCATCTGAACAACCACGGTGCGGCTATTTGTTCTCTGAGATCAGAGAACAAAAAGTACTTTTTAAACTTCAACCAGTAGTTCTCTGGAGAGAACAGACTGCTTTCTGAAGAATAAATTAAGCATTCAATTAAACTCTACAACAGGTAAGTACTCTTCTTATCCTTTTGGGGAAATATGTTCAATGCTATTATTGCAATCCGCTGCAAATAACTCCAATAAGTCACATCTAACTGAGAAATTCTCCACTCAGCTCAAGCAAAATGTTCAATATAAGTAACACATGGATTTAAGAAGTGAGAACAATGAAATAAACCTTTGTTATTTTGCAAAATATTAAAAGATGCAGTATGTTGGCACTACACCACATCCTAGTTCCACAATTGCCAGGCTAGGTCAGTGGACACCTCCATTTCTGTAAATATCCATGTGTGCATCAGGACTTCCCATCCCATTTCTGATTCTCTACTTCCCAGAATTACAGATGCATATATAACAAATACTGAGGTATTTCTAAATGCAAAATAATGCTATAGGAATATAGCATTAAAGAATTGATTTGTCTCTATTGATGGAGCATCTAATTTAGTTTAAATGACTATGTTTATGAAATTGCTTAAGGATTTATTGGTTTTAGCATGATAACTCATCAGCTCCGGTTTAGCTTGCAGGAATTTAAGGAGAGAAGTTAATTAACAATAATTTTCAAACTGCCAAAAGCTGCTATAAGTTCAGTAAGTATTCTATATACATATGCGCATGACATAAATAAATAAATAAACTATACTGCTTCCAGACCACTGAGTTTATTACTAAAAATTAATTGAGCAATATTGACTTGGATATTTTAATCATCTAGAATAGTCAAAGACAACAGTATCCTCTGAAGATACAAACATCCCTTTTAGTTTCTATTAAAGCACAGTGACCACAGTGACTTAATTAAGCAGCACACACATCTGTAGCTTAAATGCATTTTAACTAAAAGTTATGCTGGATAGTAGCTACCGTGTTGAAAGAAGTTCTCCAAGTGATTAGCTTGACAAAGTACAGCTAAGAGAGTAAACCAAAGGATGCAATCCATTTTTAAGTGTTTTACTCAATTGAGTTACTTGTATTTGGACAGCCTAGTAAAGGGGGAAGAAAAAAATAAAACCAGAAAAAATTGTGCCTGAGCATAGTTCAGAAAAAATATTTCATATATTAACTGGAAAAATTGTTATATCACAATAGTATGAACTAAACTTTCAAAAATAGCTGTAAGTTTCCTTTAAACAGCTACTTTTCATTGCTGTGGATTTCATACTATTTTTCTTTGCTTTTGTATCTAGAGACGCTGTGTCTTTTCACTCTATTAATTACCCTATTGGGTTCAGGCCCTCTTGAATTGTAAGACAATTTTAATAAGATGTTACACTGTCTTTTCATGCAAGCAAAACATTATTACAGGTCTGATCCTTTTTCACAATAAGACCCTTTTCACTGTTATAAAGACAGGCAATGAAGAACAAATATGAATGAAAACAACAAAAAAATGTATATGTAGCTATTCTGAATGAAAGCAAACATCATTTGAGAATACCAAGCAAACAAGCATAGCCATTTGGGTAGGGTTATTAGAATGAGACAACACCACTTGTGTAAGCATTATGAGATTATATCCAGAAAGCACGTTTCACAGAATCACAGAATATCAGGGATTGGAAGGGACCTTGAAAGATCACCTAGTCCAATCCCCCTGCCAGAGCAGGAACACCTACATCAGGTCACACAGGAACACGTCCAGGCAGGTTTTGAATGCCTCCAGAGGAGACACCACAACTTCTCTGGGCAGCTCGTTCCAGTGTTCCGTCACCCTCACCATGAAGTTTTTTCTCATATTTAAGTGGAACCTCCTATGTTCCAGCTTGCATCCATCGCCCCTTGTCCTATCATTGGCCATCATCATCAAGATAAATGATCGTTTATCCTCAGCCTAAATTTAATAGGGCAGACATGATGAAAAGTAGAAGTGTGTGTATATCTATCTAAATTTTAAAAATACACACAAACTCCCCTTTTTTTCTGCATAGAGCCCCTGCTTTCTTTACCTACCAGCGTGCTATGATCAATTCAACAAGAGTGAGTGCATAGCTGAAACAGTATCTTAAATCACAATCACAGCATTATTTTCCTAGTTACAGTTACCAGCGTCTCTGAAATGTGTAAGAGCCTGTAAAACAAAGACATGCGATAGCAGGTGAGAATGGCTTCCAGCTTAGCACAGCTCTTGAAGTAGCACTACCAGATTTGCCAATGGGATGTTGGTAATTGGTTGATCCTGCAGGAACCTCTCTAAGTTGTTCTCTGTTGGAAATCACTTACATCCAGTACCAAGATGGGAAATACTGCTAATTGGCTATGTCTATTCAGAGAGTCTGAGCTGGCGTTGGCAGCCAAAGTAATTGGCAACCAGAATATTGTTAGCTTCTATACTTCCTAAGCTTTCTACCCAGGAAACAGTAAAAAGGAATGTATGCAAGTGTCACTTCAGGATTAGCATAACATACATTTTACTTCCGTAGTCAGTGAAAAAGCTGTTGTGCCAATTTTCCACAGTCCATTTGGCATTACCAGAGTTTCTTGTGATTTCTTCCAGTATAAACCCATTCCTCAGACTCTTTTTCTGCAAATTATATTCTGAAGGACAACCTATTGCATCCCTCGGGTAAGGTTTTTGCTCTTTGGTGAGTAAAGATCCATTGCCTGACTGGTGCTTGGGAAACCTGTACTTGTACTTCTGCAATGACTTGTGTGTCTACATAGGTGGGTGCCACATCTACAGCCTGAGCCAGACAGACCTAGTCCAGAAGCAGCATCACTACAACTTTCAGGACTTCTCAGCAGAGCTAGCTGCCACAGTAATATACAATAATTTCTGGAACAAAAAACATTTTTCCCCCCTTTTTTTTTTTTTTTTTGAGGCAATGCACATATGTATGAACCTGCTCACATAACTATAACTTAAAGTGGAGAAAAAAGAGAGTGACAGACGGTTACAAAATGAGCAGAATGAGAAGGATTAGATCAGGAAAAAAGTGCTTTCCTGAGATACAGGTTCTTAGACAGAACTGCTGAGGCAGAATATAAGGTATGAATAATTTTAAACTATCTTTGCCTCCCAGGAGGCTGGATTTATGTGACAGAGTATGCCCGTGGTACAAAGGTATGACTGCCACAGCTGAAGTGCTGCATTTAATATAGTTCCCTCAGACACCAAAACCTCTGAATTCACATCAGCTTGGATTTTAGTCCAGACCAGTGTGGGTGCAAGAGTTGTAAAACCATGCAGGACCTCATAACTGCTGCGTTTCTGGGAGCCCTGAGTTACTGCAAGGACATTAGGCTGGGCTGGGAAACAGTGCAAAGACAGTTTAAGGTCAAAGTAGAATTGTGAGGTTTACCTTAAATTATATCCAACCACAAGAGCCATCTGACCTCAGCCATGCATCTCCCTAGCATCCTGTCTCAGTTGCTAGAGAACTGCAGCCACTTGCCAACACCCAAAGTCATGCAACAGCTTGATTAGAAGCAAGAATCGGGCTACAGAAGATGTGTTTAAGATGTCAAGATTAAGGAGATTTTAGTGGGAGTCTATACTGAAATAGTGAATTTAAACAGAACCATTAAGCCAGTAAAATTACATGTCAGTAGGTGTGATAATTGTCAGATGGAGGGGAGAAAACGAAAAGAGAGAGCATAGATAAAAATTACAGCTTGGGCGTTCTGCTAGAATGATAAAAATATGTGGGATGGAACTGAGAAATGAGCTCCAAAGATGACCTGGGTGAAGAGAAACGTATGAAGAATATAATTCCCCATATGACTTGAAGACTTGGCAGCTAATTTTCAAGATTGGATAAATTGTCTTTGAGCAGTATTTTTTTATTACTTTTTTTTTAAAATTCTTATTAAGAAGTGATACTGTGTCAGTGGTTAGTAACCACAAGATTATTATACGTTTACATGGAAAGTGCTCCAAATATTATATTTCAGCCTCCCATTTTAGAACTCTGGATAGATACATACAGTCACATAAATAGGTCATGGTCATCTGTGCAGAACATACATGTAATGCTACAGCACATGTTGGCTTAGAAAGCATTATTCAGCTGGCAATACACAGGCTGCAAAGCTTGAAAGACACTTTATGATGCAGTTGCACAAGTTTAGAAAGGGATAAACATTTAGAAGTATAAATTCATGTATCAGATTCACAGGCTGCATGAATTGCCTGCTTGGATCAGAAAACGCATCACTCAGGGGAAAAAAAAAACAAAAATCATCACTGGTAATGGCATTGCAATTCCCTTTATTCTGAGAAAGCCTTCAGAGTTCCTATACACCCACACCTTCAGAAAAAGTCTCAAACCTCTGAACATTGTAGCATAACAGAAAACTATAGAAGGAGAAGCCTTTGTATGTGTGTGAAATTACATAAAGATGATAAAAAGAAGCTAGAGGAAAAGAAGATTGCCAAGGTGAAAAGCAGGCATAGAAAATAAAAAGATAATCCACTTTATTTCTGGCATTTGCTGTATTCATAAATTTCAAGCCCGTTCAGAAAATAATGAAATGTATGATTGCCCGATTCAAGAGTTGCCTGCCTTTCCTTCTCCTACGTTAATCACTGCAGTTAATTTATTTACACACATGGCCTGTTAGGACTGATGCAGTTGCTGCAAACTGAAAATGTAGGTCCTATACCTATATCACTTCATCTGTGAAAACAAGAACAGATTAGATGCTCAGCTTTTTTTTCTTTTAAAAACCTACTGGGGGGAAGTGGAGGGGTGGGACTGGGTTTTGAGTTCCTTTTCTCCAACTGCAGAGGCAAATTTCTTGCTTCATTCTGCTTGTTCACTGATCCTGCAATTCCTGCGTTTGTTGCTGTATAGTGAGACACTCTGAGCTAACCCTGGACGCAGGAAACAGTTGAAACATCATGATCAAAAGCGTAAACTTTCCAAGTAGTGTAACTGCTGACTTCTTTACGAAAGGACAGAAGTATAAAAAGTGTTATATTGTTTTCTTAAAA